>RYYW01000230.1:0-16256 GCA_013621005.1 Aeschynomene evenia | reverse complement strand
GGACCAAAATAGGCTCATTACATAATCCTTTGTTATCTACAACATCCTAGTGACTAAAATTGACCCATTGACCAAAGTAAGACCAAATGAAGCTTAATACACTCAATTAGGACCAAAATAGGCTCATTACATCATCCTTTGGTTAACTACAACATCCCTGTGACTAAAAGTGGAACCATTGACCAAAGTAAGACCAAATGAAGCTCAATACACTCAATTAGGACCAAAATAGGCTCATTACATAATTCTGTGGTTATCTAAACCTTCCTAGTGACTAGAATGGAGCCATTGATCAAAGTAAGACCAAATGACGCTTAATACACTCAATTTGGACTAAAATAGGCTCATTACATCATCCTTTGGTTATCTACAACATCCTAGTGACTAAAATGGAGCCATTGACCAAAGTAAGGCCAAATGAAGCTCAATACACTCAATTAGGACGAAAATAGGCTCATTACACCAGCCTTTTGTTATCTACAACATCCTAATGACTAAAATGGACCCATTGACCAAAGTAAGACCAAATGAAGTTCAATACACTCAATTAGGACCAAAATAGGCTCATTACATCATCCTTTGTTTATCTAAACCTTCCTAGTGACTAAAATGGAGCCATTGACCAAAGTAAGACCAAATGAAGCTTAATACACTCAATTAGGACCAAAATCGGCTAATTACATCATCCTTTGTTTATCTAAACCTTCCTAGTGACTAAAATGGAGTCATTGACCAAAGTAAGGCCAAATGAAGCTCAATACACTCAAATAGGATCAAAACAGGCTAATTACATCATCCTTTGGTTATCTACAACATCCTAGTGACTAAAATGGAGCCATTAACCAAAGTAAGGCTAAATAAATCTCAATACACTCAATTAGGACCAAAATAGGCTCATTACATCATCCTTTTGTTATCTACAACATCCTAGTGACTAAAATGGACAAATATAGCAAAGTAAGAGCAAATGAAGTTCAATACACTCAATTAGGACCAAAATAGGCTCATTACATCATCCTTTGTTATCTACAACATCCTAGTGACTAAAATGGAGCCATTGACCAAAGTAAGCCAAATGAAGCTCATACACTCAATTAGGACCAAAATGGCTCATTACATCATCCTTTTGTTATCTACAACATCCTAGTGACTAAAATGCACACATTGACCGAAGTAAGACCAAATGAAGCTCAGTACACCAAATTAGGACCAAAATAGGCTCATTTCATCATCCTTTGTTTATCTAAACCTTCTTAGTGACTAAAATGGAGCCATTGACCAAAGTAAGACCAAATGAAGCTCAATACACTCAATTAGGACCAAAATCGGCTCATTACATCATCCTTTGTTATCTAAACCCTTCTAGTGACTAAAATGGAGCCATTGACCAAAGTAAGGCCAAAAGAAGCTCAATACACTCAATTAGGACCAAAATAGGCTAATTACATCATCCTTTGGTTATCTACAACATCCTAGTGACTAAAATGGAGCCATTGACCAAAGTAAGACCAAATGAAACTCAATACACTCAATTAGGACCAAAATAGGCTCATTACATAATCCTTTGGTTATCTACAACATCCTAGTGACTAAAATGGGGCCATTGACCAAAGTAAGACGAAATGAAGCTCAATAAACTTAATTAGGACCAAAATCGGCTCATTACATAATCCTTTGGTTATCTACAACATCCTAGTGACTAAAATGGAGCCATTGACCAAAGTAAGGCCAAATGAAGCTCAATACACTCAATTAGGACCAAAATGGCTCATTACATCATCCTTTTGTTATCTACAACATCCTAGTGACTAAAATGCACACATTGACCGAAGTAAGACCAAATGAAGCTCAGTACACCAAATTAGGACCAAAATAGGCTCATTTCATCATCCTTTGTTTATCTAAACCTTCTTAGTGACTAAAATGAAGCCATTGACCAAAGTAAGACCAAATGAAGCTCAATACACTCAATTAGGACCAAAATCGGCTCATTACATCATCCTTTGTTATCTACAACATCCTAGTGACTAAAATGGAGCCATTGACCAAAGTAAGACGAAATGAAG
Organism: Aeschynomene evenia; assembly: GCA_013621005.1. Lineage (NCBI taxonomy): Eukaryota > Viridiplantae > Streptophyta > Magnoliopsida > Fabales > Fabaceae > Aeschynomene > Aeschynomene evenia. The sequence continues at coordinate 14,190 of RYYW01000230.1, read as the reverse complement.
CTCAATACACTCAATTAGGACCAAAATAGGCTCATTACATAATCCTTTGGTTATCTACAACATCCTAGTGACTAAAATGGAGCCATTAACTAAAGTAAGGCTAAATGAAGCTCAATACACTCAATTAGGACAAAATAGGCTCATTACATCATCCTTTTGTTATCTACAACATCCTAGTGACTAAAATGGACACATTGACCAAAGTAAGACCAAATGAAGCTCAATACACTCAATTAGGACCAAAATAGGCTCATTACATCATCCTTTGTTTATCTAAACCTTCCTAGTGACTAAAATGGAGCCATTGACAAAAGTAAGACCTAATGAAGCTCAATACACTTAATTAGGACCAAAATAGGCTCATTACATAATCCTTTGGTTATCTACAACATCCTAGTGACTAAAATGGAGCCATTGACCAAAGTAAGGCCAAATGAAGCTCAATACACTCAATTAGGACCAAAATAGGCTCATTACATCATCCTTTTGTTATCTACAACATCCTAGTGACTAAAATGCACACATTGACCGAAGTAAGACCAAATGAAGCTCAATACACTCAATTAGGACAAAAATAGGCTCATTTCATCATCCTTTGTTTATCTAAACCTTCTTAGTGACTAAAATGGAGCCATTGACCAAAGTAAGACCAAATGAAGCTCAATACACTCAATTAGGACAAAATAGGCTCATTACATCATCCTTTGTTATCTAAACCTTCCTAGTGACTAAAATGGAGCCATTGACCAAAGTAAGACCAAATAAGCTCAATACACTCAATTAGACAAAATAGGCTCATTACATCATCCATTGGTTAACTACAACATCCTAGTGACTAAAATGGAGCCATTGACCAAAGTAAGGCCAAATGAAGCTCAATACACTCAATTAGGACGAAAATAAACTTATTACATCACCTTTGTTTATCTAAACCTTCCAGTGACTAAAATCGAGCCATTGACCAAAGTAAGCCAAATGGAGATCAATACACTCAATTAGGACCAAAATCGGCTCATTACATCATCCTTTGTTTATCTAAACCTTCTAGTGACTAAAATGGAGCCATTGTCCAAAGTAAGGCCAAATGAAGCTCAATACACTCAATTAGGACCAAAATAGGCTATTACATCATCCTTTTGTATCTACAACATCCTAGTGACTAAAATGCACACATTGACCGTAGTAAGACAAATGAAGCTCAGTCCACTCAATTAGGACAAAATAGGCTCATTTCATCATCCTTTGTTTATCTAAACTTCTTAGTGACTAAAATGGAGCATTGACCAAAGTAAGACCAAATGAAGCTCAATACACTCCATTAGAACCAAAATCGGCTCATTACATCATCCTTTGTTTATCTAAACCCTTCTAGTGACTAAAAATGGAAGCCATTGACCAAAGTAAGGCCAAAAGAGCTCAATACACTAATTAGGACCAAAATAGGCTAATTACATCATCCTTTGGTTATCTACAACATCCTAGTGACTAAAATGGAGCCATTGACCAAAGTAAGACCAAATGAAGCTCAATACACTCAATTCGAACCAAAATAGGCTCATTACATAATCCTTTGGTTATCTACAACATCCTAGTGACTAAATGGGGCCATTGACCAAGTAAGACCAAATGAAGCTCAATACACTCAATTAGGACCAAAATAGGCTCATTACATAATCCTTTGGTTATCTACAACATCCTAGTGACTAAAATGGGCCATTGACAAAGTAAGACAAATGAAGCTCAATACACTCAATTAGGACCAAATAGGCTCATTACATCATCCTGGGTTATCTAAACCTTCCTAGTGACTAGAATGGACCATTGATCAAAGTAAGACCAAATGAGCTCAATACACTCAATTTGGACAAAATAGGCTCATTACATCATCCTTTGGTTATCTAAATCCTAGTGACTAAAAATGGAGCCATTGACCAAAGTAAGACCAAATGAAGCTCAATACACTCAATTAGAACCAAAATAGGCTCATTACATCAATCCTTTGGTTATCTACAACATCCTAGTGACTAAATGGGCCATTGACCAAATAAGACCAAATGAAGCTCAATACACTCAATTAGGACCAAAATAGGCTCATTACATCATCCTTTGGTTATCTACAACATCCTAGTGACTAAAATGGAGCCATTGACCAAAGTAAGCAAATAAGCTCAATACACTCAATAGAACCAAAATAGGCTCATTACATCATCCTTTGTTATGTACAACATCCTAGTGACTAAAATGCACACATTGACGAAGTAAGACAAATGAAGCTCAGTACACCAAATTAGGACCAAAATAGGCTCATTTCATCATCCTTGTTTATCTAAACCTTCTTAGTGACTAAAATGGAGCCATTAACCAAAGTAAGACCAAATGAAGCTCAATACCTCAATTAGGACCAAAATCGGCTCATTACATCATCCTTTGTTATCTAAACCTTCTAGTGACTAAAATGGAGCCATTGACCAAAGTAAGGCCAAAAGAAGCTCAATACACTCAATTAGGACCAAAATAGGCTAATTACATCATCCTTTGGTTATCTACAACATCCTAGTGACTAAAATGGAGCCATTGACCAAAGTAAGACCAAATGAAACTCAATACACTCAATTACGACAAAATAGGCTCATTACATAATCCTTTGGTTATCTACAACATCCTAGTGACTAAAATGGGGCCATTGACCAAAGTAAGACGAAATGAAGCTCAATACACTCAATTAGGACCAAAATAGACTCATTACATAATCCTTTGGTTATCTACAACATCCTATTGACTAAAATGGAGCCATTAACAAAGTAAGGCTAAATGAAGCTCATACACTCAATTTGGACCAAATAGGCTCATTACATCATCCTTTTGTTATCTACAACATCCTAGTGACTAAAATGGACACATTGACCAAAGTAAGACCAAATGAAGCTCAATACACTCAATTAGGACCAAAATAGGCTCATTACATCATCCTTTGTTTATCTAAACCTCCTAGTGACTAAAATGGAGCCATTGACCAAAGTAAGACCTAATGAAGCTCAATACACTTAATTAGGACCAAAATAGGCTCATTACATAATCCTTTGGTTATCTACAACATCCTAGTGACTAAAATGGAGCCATTGACCAAAGTAAGGCCAAATGAAGCTCAATACACTCAATTAGGACCAGAATAGGCTCATTACATCATCCTTTTGTTATCTACAACATCCTAGTGACTAAAATGCACACATTGACCGAAGTAAGACCAAATGAAGCTCAATACACTCATTAAGACCAAAATAGGCTTCTTGCATCTCCCTTTGGTTAACTACAACATCCCAGTGACTAAAATGGAGCCATTGATAAAAGTAAGACCAAATGAAGCTCAATACACTCAATTAGGACAAGAATAGGCTCATTACATCATCCTTTGTTTATCTAAACCTTCCTAGTGACTAAAATGGAGCCATTGACCAAAGTAAGACCAAATGAAGCTCAATACACTCAATTAGGACCAAAATAGGCTCATTACATAATCCTTTGGTTATCTACAACATCCTAGTGACTAAAATTGACCCATTGACCAAAGTAAGACCAAATGAAGCTTAATACACTCAATTAGGACCAAAATAGGCTCATTACATCATCCTTTGGTTAACTACAACATCCCTGTGACTAAAGTGGAACCATTGACCAAAGTAAGACCAAATGAAGCTCAATACACTCAATTAGGACCAAAATAGGCTCATTACATAATTCTGTGGTTATCTAAACCTTCCTAGTGACTAGAATGGAGCCATTGATCAAAGTAAGACCAAATGACGCTTAATACACTCAATTTGGACTAAAATAGGCTCATTACATCATCCTTTGGTTATCTACAACATCCTAGTGACTAAAATGGAGCATTGACCAAAGTAAGGCCAAATGAAGCTCAATACACTCAATTAGGACGAAAATAGGCTCATTACACCAGCCTTTGTTATCTACAACATCCTAATGACTAAAATGGACCCATTGACCAAAGTAAGACCAAATGAAGCTCAATACACTCAATTAGGACCAAAATAGGCTCATTACATCATCCTTTGTTTATCTAAACCTTCCTAGTGACTAAAATGGAGCCATTGACCAAAGTAAGACCAAATGAAGCTCAATACACTCAATTAGGACCAAAATCGGCTAATTACATCATCCTTTGTTTATCCTAAACCTTCCTAGTGACTAAAATGGAGTCATTGACCAAAGTAAGCCCAAATGAAGCTCAATACACTCAAATAGGACAAAACAGGCTATTACATCATCCTTTGGTTATCTACAACATCCTAGTGACTAAAAATGGAGCCATTAACCAAAGTAAGCTAAATAAATCTCAATACACTCAATTAGGACCAAAATAGGCTCATTACATCATCCTTTTGTTATCTACAACATCCTAGTGACTAAAATGGACAAATATAGCAAAGTAAGAGCAAATGAAGTTCAATACACTCAATTAGGACCAAAATAGGCTCATTACATCATCCTTTGGTTATCTACAACATCCTAGTGACTAAAATGGAGCCATTGACCAAAGTAAGGCCAAATGAAGCTCAATACACTCAATTAGGACCAAAATGGCTCATTACATCATCCTTTTGTTATCTACAACATCCTAGTGACTAAAATGCACACATTGACCGAAGTAAGACCAAATGAAGCTCAGTACACCAAATTAGGACCAAAATAGGCTCATTTCATCATCCTTTGTTTATCTAAACCTTCTTAGTGACTAAAATGGAGCCATTGACCAAAGTAAGACCAAATGAAGCTCAATACACTCAATTAGGACCAAAATCGGCTCATTACATCATCCTTTGTTATCTAAACCTTCTAGTGACTAAAATGGAGCCATTGACCAAAGTAAGGCCAAAGAAGCTCAATACACTCAATTAGGACCAAAATAGGCTAATTACATCATCCTTTGGTTATCTACAACATCCTAGTGACTAAAATGGAGCCATTGACCAAAGTAAGACCAAATGAAACTCAATACACTCAATTAGGACCAAAATAGGCTCATTACATAATCCTTTGGTTATCTACAACATCCTAGTGACTAAAATGGGCCATTGACCAAAGTAAGACAAATGAAGCTCAATACACTTAATTAGGACCAAAATGGCTCATTACATATCCTTTGGTTATCTACAACATCCTAGTGACTAAAATGGAGCCATTGACCAAAGTAAGGCCAAATGAAGCTCAATACACTCAATTAGGACCAAAATGGCTCATTACATCATCCTTTTGTTATCTACAACATCCTAGTGACTAAAATGAAGCCATTGACCGAAGTAAGACCAAATGAAGCTCAATACACTCAATTAGGACCAAAATAGGCTCATTACATCATCCTTTGTTATCTAAACCTTCTAGTGACTAAAATGGAGCCATTGACCAAAGTAAGACCAAATGAAGCTCAATACACTCAATTAGGACCAAAATCGGCTCATTACATCATCCTTTGTTATCTAAACGCCTAGTGACTAAAATGGAGCCATTGACCAAAGTAAGACCAAATGAAGCTCAATACACTCAATTAGGACCAAAATAGGCTAATTACATCATCCTTTGGTTATCTACAACATCCTAGTGACTAAAATGGAGCCATTGACCAAAGTAAGACCAAATGAAGCTCAATACACTCAATTAGGACCAAAATAGGCTCATTACATCATCCTTTTGTTATCTACAACATCCTAGTGACTAAAATGCGACCATTGACCGAAGTAAGACCAAATGAAGCTCATACACCAATTAGGACCAAAATAGGCTCATTCATCATCCTTTGTTATCTAAACCTCTAGTGACTAAAATGGAGCCATTGACCAAAGTAAGACAAATGAAGCTCAATACACTCAATTAGGACCAAAATCGGCTCATTACATCATCCTTTGTTATCTAAACCTTCTAGTGACTAAAATGGAGCCATTGACCAAAGTAAGACCAAATGAAGCTCAATACACTCAATTAGGACCAAAATGGCTCATTACATCATCCTTTGTTATCTAAACCCTTCTAGTGACTAAAATGGAGCCATTGACCAAAGTAAGACCAAATGAAGCTCAATACACTCAATTAGGACCAAAATAGGCTCATTACATCATCCTTTGGTTATCTACAACATCCTAGTGACTAAAATGGAGCCATTGACCAAAGTAAGACCAAATGAAACTCAATACACTCAATTAGGACCAAAATAGGCTCATTACATATCCTTTGGTTATCTACAACATCCTAGTGACTAAAATGGGGCCATTGACCAAAGTAAGACGAAATGAAGCTCAATACACTCAATTAGGACCAAAATAGGCTCATTACATAATCCTTTGGTTATCTACAACATCCTAGTGACTAAAATGGAGCCATTAACTAAACTAAGGCTAAATGAAGCTCAATACACTCAATTAGGATCAAAATAGGCTCATTACATCATCCTTTTGTTATCTACAACATCCTAGTGACTAAAATGGACACATTGACCAAAGTAAGACCAAATGAAGCTCAATACACTCAATTAGGACCAAAATAGGCTCATTACATCATCCTTTGTTATCTAAACCTTCCTAGTGACTAAAATGGAGCCATTGACAAAAGTAAGACCTAATGAAGCTCAATACACTTAATTAGGACCAAAATAGGCTCATTACATAATCCTTTGGTTATCTACAACATCCTAGTGACTAAAATGGAGCCATTGACCAAAGTAAGGCCAAATGAAGCTCAATACACTCAATTAGGACCAAAATAGGCTCATTACATCATCCTTTTGTTATCTACAACATCCTAGTGACTAAAATGACACATTGACCGAAGTAAGACCAAATGAAGCTCAATACACTCAATTAGGAAAAAAATAGGCTCATTTCATCATCCTTTGTTTATCTAAACCTTCTTAGTGACTAAAATGGAGCCATTGACCAAAGTAAGACCAAATGAAGCTCAATACACTCAATTAGGACAAGAATAGGCTCATTACATCATCCTTTGTATATCTAAACCTTCCTAGTGACTAAAATGGAGCCATTGACCAAAGTAAGACCAAATAAAGCTCAATACACTCAATTAAGACAAAAATAGGCTCATTACATCATCCATTGGTTAACTACAACATCCTAGTGACTAAAATGGAGCCATTGACCAAAGTAAGGCCAAATGAAGCTCAATACACTCAATTAGGACGAAAATAAACTTATTACATCACCCTTTGTTTATCTAAACCTTCCCAGTGACTAAAATCGAGCCATTGACCAAAGTAAGCCCAAATGGAGATCAATACACTCAATTAGGACCAAAATCGGCTCATTACATCATCCTTTGTTTATCTAAACCTTCTAGTGACTAAAATGGAGCCATTGTCCAAAGTAAGCCAAATGAAGCTCAATACACTCAATTAGGACCAAAATAGGCTCATTACATCATCCTTTTGTTATCTACAACATCCTAGTGACTAAAATGCACACATTGACCGTAGTAAGACCAAATGAAGCTCAGTCCACTCAATTAGGACAAAAATAGGCTCATTTCATCATCCTTTGTTTATCTAAACCTTCTTAGTGACTAAAATGGAGCCATTGACCAAAGTAAGACCAAATGAAGCTCAATACACTCCATTAGAACCAAAATCGGCTCATTACATCATCCTTTGTTTATCTAAACCCTTCTAGTGACTAAAATGGAGCCATTGACCAAAGTAAGGCAAAAGAAGCTCAATACACTCAATTAGGACCAAAATAGGCTAATTACATCATCCTTTGGTTATCTACAACATCCTAGTGACTAAAATGGAGCCATTGACCAAAGTAAGACCAAATGAAGCTCAATACACTCAATTCGAACCAAAATAGGCTCATTACATAATCCTTTGGTTATCTACAACATCCTAGTGACTAAAATGGGCCATTGACCAATATAAGACCAAATGAAGCTCAATACACTCAATTAGGACCAAAATAGGCTCATTACATAATCCTTTGGTTATCTACAACATCCTAGTGACTAAAATGGGCCATTGACCAAAGTAAGACAAATGAAGCTTAATACACTCAATTAGGACCATAATAGGCTCATTACATAATCCTGGGTTATCTAAACCTTCCTAGTGACTAGAATGGAGCCATTGATCAAAGTAAGACCAAATGACGCTTAATACACTCAATTTGGACTAAATTAGGCTCATTACATCATCCTTTGGTTATCTACAACATCCTAGTGACTAAAATGGAGCCATTGACCAAAGTAAGACCAAATGAAGCTCAATACACTCAATTAGAACCAAAATAGGCTCATTACATAATCCTTTGTTATCTACAACATCCTAGTGACTAAAATGGGCCATTGACCAAATAAGACCAAATGAAGCTCAATACACTCAATTAGGACCAAAATAGGCTCATTACATAATCCTTTGGTTATCTACAACATCCTAGTGACTAAAATGGAGCCATTGACCAAAGTAAGGCCAAATAAAGCTCAATACACTCAATAAGAACAAATAGGCTCATTACATCATCCTTTTGTTATGTACAACATCTAGTGACTAAAATGCACACATTGACCGAAGTAAGACCAAATGAAGCTCAGTACACAAATTAGGACCAAAATAGCTCATTTCATCATCCTTTGTTATCTAAACCTTCTTAGTGACTAAAATGGAGCATTAACCAAAGTAAGACCAAATGAAGCTCAATACTCTCAATTAGGACCAAAATCGGCTCATTACATCATCCTTTGTTATCTAAAACCTTCTAGTGACTAAAATGGAGCCATTGACCAAGTAAGACCAAATGAAGCTCAATACACTCAATTAGGACCAAAATAGGCTCATTACATCATCCTTTGTTATCTACAACATCCTAGTGACTAAAATGGAGCCATTGAACAAAGTAAGACCAAATGAAGCTCAATACACTCAATTAGGACCAAAATAGGCTCATTACATAATCCTTTGGTTATCTACAACATCCTAGTGACTAAAATGGAGCCATTGACCAAAGTAAGACAAATGAAGCTCAATACACTCAATTAGACAAAATAGGCTCATTACATATCCTTTGGTTATCTACAACATCATGACTAAAATGGAGCATTAACAAAGTAAGGACCAAATGAAGCTCAATACACTCAATTAGGACCAAAATAGGCTCATTACATCATCCTTTTGTTATCTACAACATCCTAGTGACTAAATGGAGCCATTGACCAAAGTAAGACCAAATGAAGCTCAATACACTCATTGGACCAATTAGGACCAAAATAGGCTCATTACATCATCCTTGGTTATCTAAACCTTCCTAGTGACTAAAATGGAGCCATTGACCAAAGTAAGACCAAATGAAGCTCATACACTCAATTAGACCAAATAGGCTCATTACATATCCTTTGGTTATCTACAACATCCTAGTGACTAAAATGAGCCATTGACCAAAGTAAGACAAATGAAGCTCAATACACTCAATTAGGACAAATAGGCTCATTAATCATCTCTTTGGTTATCTACAACATCCTAGTGACTAAAATGGAGCCATTGACCAAGTAAGACCAAATGAAGCTCATACACTCATTAGGACCAAATAGGCTCATTACATCTCCTTGGTTATCTACAACATCCTATGACTAAAATGGAGCCATTGACAAAGTAAGACCAAATGAAGCTCAATACACTCAATTAGGACAAAATAGGCTCATTACATCATCCTTTGTTATCTAAACCTTCCTAGTGACTAAAATGGAGCCATTGACCAAAGTAAGACCAAATGAAGCTCAATACACTCATTAGGACCAAAATAGGCTCATTACATCATCCTTTGTTATCTACAACATCCTAGTGACTAAAATGGAGCATTGACCAAAGTAAGACCAAATGAAGCTCAATACACTCAATTAGGACCAAAATAGCTCATTACTCATCCTTGGTTATCTACAACATCCTAGTGACTAAATGGAGCCATTGACCAAAGTAAGACCAATGAAGCTCAATACACTCAATTAGGACCAAAATAGGCTCATTACTCATCCTTTGGTTATCTACAACATCCTAGTGACTAAATGGAGCCATTGACCAAGTAAGACCAAATGAAGCTCAATACACTCAATTAGGACCAAAATAGGGCTCATTACATCATCTTTGTTATCTAAACTCCTAGTGACTAAATGGAGCCATTGCCAAAGTAAGACCAAATGAAGCTCAATACACTCAATTAGGACCAAAATAGCTCATTAATCATCCTTTGTATTACAACATCCTAGTGACTAAAATGGAGCATTGACCAAAGTAAGACCAAATGAAGCTCAATACACTCAATTAGGACCAAATAGCTCATTACATCATCCTTTGGTTATCTACAACATCCTAGTGACTAAATGGAGCCATTGACCAAAGTAAGACCAATGAAGCTCAATACACTCATTAGGACCAAAATAGGCTCATTACATCATCCTTTGGTTATCTACAACATCCTAGTGACTAAAATGGAGCCATTGACCAAAGTAAGACCAAATGAAGCTCATACACTCAATTAGGACCAAAATAGGCTCATTACATCATCCTTGGTTATCTACAACTTCCTAGTGACTAAATGGAGCCATTGACCAAAGTAAGACAAATGAAGTCCAATACACTCAATTAGGACAAATAGGCTCATTACATCATCCTTTGGTTATCTACACATCCTAGTGACTAAATGGAGCCATTGACCAAAGTAAGACCAAATGAAGCTCAATACACTCAATTAGGACCAAATAGGCTCATTACATCATCCTTTGGTTATCTACAACATCTAGTGACTAAAATGGAGCCATTGACCAAAGAAGACCAAATTGAGCTCAATACACTCAATTAGGACCAAAATAGGCCATTGACATCATCCTTTGGTTTATCTACAACATCCTAGTGACTAAAATGGAGCCATTGACCAAAGTAAGGCCAAATGAAGCTCAATACACTCAATTAGGACCAAAATAGGCTCATTACATCATCCTTTGGTTATCTTACAACATCTAGTGACTAAAATGCACACATTGACCAAGTAAGACCAAATGAAGCTCAGTACACCAATTAGGACCAAAATAGGCTCATTTCATCATCCTTTGTTTATCTAAACCTTCTTAGTGACTAAAATGGAGCCATTGACCAAAGTAAGACCAAATGAAGCTCAATACACTCAATTAGGACCAAAATCGGCTCATTACATCATCCTTTGTTATCTAAACCCTAGTGACTAAAATGGAGCCATTGACCAAAGTAAGGCCAAATGAAGCTCAATACACTCAATTAGGACCAAAATAGGCTCATTACATCATCCTTTGGTTATCTACAAATCCTAGTGACTAAAATGGAGCCATTGACCAAGTAAGACCAAATGAAGCTCAATACACTCAATTAGGACCAAAATAGGCTCATTACATCATCCTTTGGTTATCTACAACATCCTAGTGACTAAAATGGGGCCATTGACCAAAGTAAGACGAAATGAAGCTCAATACACTTAATTAGGACCAAAATCGGCTCATTACATAATCCTTTGGTTATCTACAACATCCTAGTGACTAAAATGGAGCCATTGACCAAAGTAAGGCCAAATGAAGCTCAATACACTCAATTAGGACCAAAATGGCTCATTACATCATCCTTTTGTTATCTACAACATCCTAGTGACTAAAATGAAGCCATTGACCGAAGTAAGACCAAATGAAGCTCAATACACTCAATTAGGACCAAAATCGGCTCATTACATCATCCTTTGTTATCTAAACCCTTCTAGTGACTAAAATGGAGCCATTGACCAAAGTAAGACCAAATGAAGCTCAATACACTCAATTAGGACCAAAATCGGCTCATTACATCATCCTTTGTTATCTAAACCTTCTAGTGACTAAAATGGAGCCATTGACCAAAGTAAGGCCAAAATAAGCTCAATACACTCAATTAGGACCAAAATAGGCTAATTACATCATCCTTTGGTTATCTACAACATCCTAGTGACTAAAATGGAGCCATTGACCAAAGTAAGACCAAATGAAGCTCAATACACTCAATTAGGACCAAAATGGCTCATTACATCATCCTTTTGTTATCTACAACATCCTAGTGACTAAAATGCACCATTGACCGAAGTAAGACCAAATGAAGCTCATACACCAATTAGGACCAAATAGGCTCCATCATCCTTTGTTATCTAAAGTGACTAAAATGGAGCCATTGACCAAAGTAAGACCAAATGAAGCTCAATACACTCAATTAGGACCAAAATAGGCTCATTACATCATCCTTTGTTTATCTAAACCTTCTAGTGACTAAAATGGAGCCATTGACCAAAGTAAGACCAAATGAAGCTCAATACACTCAATTAGGACCAAAATAGGCTCATTACATCATCCTTTGTTATCTAAACCCTTCCTAGTGACTAAAATGGAGCCATTGACCAAAGTAAGGCCAAATAAGCTCAATACACTCAATTAGGACCAAAATAGGCTAATTACATCATCCTTTGGTTATCTACAACATCCTAGTGACTAAAATGGACCATTGACCAAAGTAAGACCAAATGAACTCAATACACTCAATTAGGACCAAAATTCATTACATAATCCTTTGGTTATCTACAACATCCTAGTGACTAAAATGGGCCATTGACCAAAGTAACGAAATGAAGCTCAATACACTCAATTAGGACCAAAATAGGCTCATTACATAATCCTTTGGTTATCTACAACATCCTAGTGACTAAAATGGAGCCATTAACTAATAAGGCTAAATGAAGCTCAATACACTCAATTAGGACAAAATAGGCTCATTACATCATCCTTTTGTTATCTACAACATCCTAGTGACTAAAATGGACACATTGACCAAAGTAAGACCAAATGAAGCTCAATACACTCAATTAGGACCAAAATAGGCTCATTACATCATCCTTTGTTTATCTAAACCTTCCTAGTGACTAAAATGGAGCCATTGACAAAAGTAAGACCAATGAAGCTCAATACACTTAATTAGGACCAAAATAGGCTCATTACATAATCCTTTGGTTATCTACAACATCCTAGTGACTAAAATGGAGCCATTGACCAAAGTAAGGCCAAATGAAGCTCAATACACTCAATTAGGACCAAAATAGGCTCATTACATCATCCTTTTGTTATCTACAACATCCTAGTGACTAAAATGCACACATTGACCGAAGTAAGACCAAATGAAGCTCAATACACTCAATTAGGAAAAAAATAGGCTCATTCATCATCCTTTGTTTATCTAAACCTTCTTAGTGACTAAAATGGAGCCATTGACCAAAGTAAGACCAAATGAAGCTCAATACACTCAATTAGGACAAAATAGGCTCATTACATCATCCTTTGTTATCTAAACCTTCCTAGTGACTAAAATGGAGCCATTGACCAAAGTAAGACCAAATGAAGCTCAATACACTCAATTAGGACAAAAATAGGCTCATTACATCATCCTTGGTTATCTACAACATCCTAGTGACTAAAATGGAGCCATTGACCAAAGTAAGGCCAAATGAAGCTCAATACACTCAATTAGGACCAAAATAGGCTATTACATCACCCTTTGTTTATCTAAACCTTCCAGTGACTAAAATGAGCCATTGACCAAAGTAAGCCAAATGAGCTCAATACACTCAATTAGGACCAAAATAGGCTCATTACATCATCCTTTGTTTATCTAAACCTTCTAGTGACTAAAATGGAGCCATTGACCAAAGTAAGGCCAAATGAAGCTCAATACACTCAATTAGGACCAAAAAGGCTCATTACATCATCCTTTTGTTATCTACAACATCCTAGTGACTAAAATGGACACATTGACCAAGTAAGACCAAATGAAGCTCAATACACTCAATTAGGACAAAAATAGGCTCATTTCATCATCCTTTGTTTATCTAAACCTTCTTAGTGACTAAAATGGAGCCATTGACCAAAGTAAGACCAAATGAAGCTCAATACACTCATTAGAACCAAAATCGGCTCATTACATCATCCTTTGTTTATCTAAACCTTCTAGTGACTAAAATGGAGCCATTGACCAAAGTAAGGCCAAATGAAGCTCAATACACTCAATTAGGACCAAAATAGGCTAATTACATCATCCTTTGGTTATCTACAACATCCTAGTGACTAAAATGGAGCCATTGACCAAAGTAAGACCAA
>RYYW01000229.1:0-96514 GCA_013621005.1 Aeschynomene evenia | reverse complement strand
CTCGAGGCTACTTGATGTTTTGTCTTGGTCTTTGCTCATGGTATTGCAATAATTTAAAGCTTTCTGAGACACTTAGCGCACATATTAGCAAAACCTTAAGTAAAATTTTTATACTTATGGCTTACCTTGTTATCATTAAAACTTTCATAACTCTAAGAGAATTATGCCTAATTCTTTCAGAAGGGTTCTGGAGCTTACAATCTCCCCTTTTTGATGATAACAACTTAAGTCTTAAGATAATAATTTTGCTTAAGTTCAGAAGTGTTTCTGAGTGAGTTCACAACTTATTCAGAATGCACTTTTGCTTTCTTAGAACTTAACATTGCTTTCTAAGAGAAGGCTCTGTTATTTCCTTAGAAGGCTTTGATAATCAACAGTTAAGGTATGCAATGTATGATTACTGTTTGAGATTATCAATTACATAGCGTGTATTTCTTGATGAATATACGTATGAAATTCAGAAATACCAGGCTAAGTAAATCAATAGATGCCAAATAATTAAGAATAAGCATAAATTAAGTAAAACATGAGATGCCAAAATAATGATTTTTCATTGATGGTTTTGTAGAGATACAAAATATTTGGCTCCCCCTAAGTTGTTGCTCCCCTAAGTCCTAGCCTAGTGTTTACGTATAGCCAATGTACAAAAATTTTATCATTTATCTACTCCCCCTTGGTTATATCAAAAAGGGTGGCTAAGACATAAACGCCATCATTGACTTAGAACTACTGCCTTCTGGCAATGTAGCGTAGCAGCTGGCATATCTCCATGAGATCTCGCTCTGAGTCGCATTCGGAGCGCATTCTGGAGGTAGTTCAGAGGAAGTGGAAGGCTGTTGAGAAGATGAGGGTTGAGATGGAGGAGGGCGAGAGACTTCAGCCTCAAGAACCTCATCGATGATATCCCTCTGTTGATATTCAGGAAGTTCTTCTTCTTGGACAGCTTTGTCTTCAATAGCAGCGAGTTCAATAGAAGGCTGCCTCTGAGTGTCCTCAGAAACTAGAGCAAGGTCTAGATCAGAAGGTTGCCGAGCTGATGGTTGCTCCATAGCACCAGAAGTCTGAGCATCTTCGGAGAGGTTGAAAGTTGAGATCTGGCTATGTATGGCTTCAATGCACTTCAACTTCTCAGTTCGACCAAAGAAAGGCCGAAATTGCACAGAGGGAGGGGTGACTACCATTCTTCCCAGCTGAAAGCCGGAACTAATCATCGATTCTGTAATCGAGAAGGTAGGACCCTGTTGATTGAAGGATAGAGGGGGAACTTCTGTTAGATCTAGAGGAGGAACCTCTGGTTCCTTCTGAGAGTCCTTCTCAGATAGAGTTCCTTCCAAGGAACTATGGGCAACAAATGCCTCAACTGCTGCAACGCCGGCAGCCATGGTAGCGTCAGCGCCCACCTCTGAGCTGAGCCCAGTGCTGGTGGTCCCTGGCACTACTTCATGTGTTGAGACATGAGTTTCCTCATGTTCCGGAGGGATCTCAGAAGAGAGAGGACCAACCTCAGAAGTTGGTTCAAGTAAGGCTTCCTCATGCTGTAGTTGTTGTTGTGGTTGCATCTGAGCAGCTTCTGGAGTCTAAGAGGGTTGATCCAGTTCCTTCTGGACATCAAGCATTGTTTGAGCCAGTGACTCAGCATTCACAGCAGCAGCCTCGGTTGTGGTTGCCTCAGAGAGTTCCACCATAGAAACCTCAGAGGGCTTCTTCTGGGGCTCTTTCTTGGAGCTTCCAGCATCTGGAGTGCGATGCTCAATGCGGAAGCTTGCCGCATCTTCTTCCTCAGACGAAGAATCAACAACATTTCCTCCATGCCCTGAACGTCTTCTCTGGTTGGAGAGACATTCCAGAGGGGAGGAGTGATGAGAAGCTTCTGCTTCTTCTTCAGCAGCAGCAACAACAGCGGTAGTAGTGATGGTGGCAACAGCAGCAACTGCTATAATTTCTTTACCCGTCGGCTTCGGCGGGCTCTGTTTCTTAGTGGTTTTTATCCCTACTCCTTTGTGAGACTTTCCCAAACGACCACGTTTCTTTTTTCCTTCTGGTGGCACGTCTGGGACTTGGAGAGTTGGAGGTGCTTTCCTCTTTCTGGTCAGGAGTTGCTCAGAAGTTGTTTCTTCTGAGTCTTCAGCAGCCTCAACAACCTCAGGTTTCTTCTGAGGAGTCTTCTGAGCTTCCTCAGAAGCCATACTCCTTGTCACCCTTTTTGGAGAAGGATGAGTCATTTTTTCTTCTTCTTCTTCTTCTCTGAAGGATCGGAAACCTTTTCCTTTCCTTTTTCAACCTTAGAAGGCTGTTTGGGACGGCAGCTCCCTTAGAAGGCTTTGCTTCCTCCTTCTTCTTCTTAATGTTGTTGAAGGTGACCATTGAGAATTTGCTGTGGTTGAAGACATTACTCGTAGTCCTCAAGTGGGAAGGAGAGATGGTCGAGGATTCTGGTCAGAAGGCTTCCGTAAGGTAGACTTGTGAGAGCCCTCTTAGGATGAGCTTGGTGCATCATGTAGTTGAGCACCATCCTTCCAAAATCTACTCTTTCCTTTTTCAGCAGGTGGTACAATAGGCATGCATCCATGGTGGTAACGTTCCCATGTCTCCAATCCGAGGGAGAAGGGTATGTTGAACAACTGAGAAGATGATTCTGGCCTCTTGCGTAAGATGAGGCACCTTTACGCCCTTGAGTGGTAGACTGTTGCTACCAGTCAGAAGTGTCACCACTTCTTCTTCTGAGTCATCTACCTCCTTGACCCATTTTGGGTCGTCGGCGATGACAGCGCCACCATTCAAGGTCTTGAAAACTTTGTTTGATGTCAGAGGAGGAGAAGCGGATTTGCTGATCAGCAATCGTGCTTTTGACCCCTTTGTTGGTGAAACCTTTCGATTTGAGAGTAGAAGGCCCTCACCACATTTGGGTAGCATACATCCTCGGAGCTCATCATGGCTGGCCATCCAGGTTGCTTAAGGAATGTGAGCTGAAGTTCGTCCACCTGGTTGTAGACATTGAGAGGCAATACCCTTCCCATGGCTAGATTCCGTGGGAGATAGGTCTTGTAAAATAGGGATTGCATCTTCTCATCTTCGTAGAGGATGTCTTCTGATACCTCATTAAGGTTATTTCTCATTAATCCCTTAATTTCTCCAGACGAGGCCATTTGGTAGAAAGGGTTTAAATTTGGAATGAGATGAAGGGAGATAGAGAAGGACAAGAGAGCAGAGATAGCAGAGAGAGAGAGATGGGATATGAAACAGATGAAGATTGGAAAGCGAGGAGAGGATTTGGCAGAGTTTTGGTAAGTTTTAAGCGCAAAGTGCTCAAATGGAACAATGCCATGAGTATTTACAGAACTGGCTTGTAACTAGCCGTTTCTGACGCTTATCCAAAAGTTACCGTTGGTAACTTGTTTCTCGGAAGGTACCCTTCTGAGAGAAGTGGTCCTTCTGAGAAATGCTCCTTCTGAGAAATGTTTCAGAAGATCTCCTTTCTGAGGGATGAGTCTTCTGAGAACAAATTTTCTCAGATAGAGTTTTCTGTGTTTATCCTACTTCTAGCTCAGAAGCTTAGTTCTGATGTTTGTCTCAGAGTCTAAACTAGGACTAAGGGGGGTTTCTAAGAAAAAGTTTTTAATTTCAAAGTACTTAGCAACGTCTTAGATTAAGAAATCCTTTCAGAACATTGAAACGATCCTCGGGTAAAGGCTTTGTAAATATATCTGAGATTTGATCCTCAGTATTCACAAATTTGAGTTCAATGTCGCCTTTTTGCACATGATCCCGAATAAAATGATGTTTTATATCAATGTGCTTAGATCGAGAATGCTGAATAGGATTCTTAGCTAAGTTGATAGCACTTGTATTATCGCAAAGGATAGGAATTTTGGTGTACCTTAATTGATAATCAAGTAGCTGATTCTTAATCCAAAGCATCTGAGAATAGCAGTTTGCAGCAGACACATATTCAGCTTCAGCAGTTGATAGGGCGATCGTATTTTTCTTCTTGCAAGACCAAGTGATCAAGCATTTTCCAAAGAAGCAGCAGCAGCCACTTGTGCTTTTGCGATCGATCCTATCTCCAGCGTAGTCAGCATCACAATATCCTACAACATCAGAAGAACAACCTTTCTCGTACCAAAGACCAAGATTAGTAGTTCCACTTAAATATCGTAAAATTCGTTTAACTGCAGTTAAATGTGATTGCTTAGGCTTAGACTGGAATCTAGCACAGATCCCAACACTGAGTTGGATATCTGGTCTGGAGGCAGTTAAGTAGAGAAGTGAGCCAATCATCCCTCGATAGTTGCTTTCTGAGACTTTCTCACCATCTTCATCCAAATCAATTACTTGAGAGGGATGCATGGGAGTGCTCATGGGTTTGGCCTTATCCATCAGAAACTTCCTCAGAAGTTCTTTGGTATACTTCTCTTGGTGAATAACTGTCCCTTCTGACTCTTGCTTGATTTGCAATCCTAAGAAGAATTTTAATTCTCCCATCATGCTCATCTCGAATTCACCTTGCATAAGCTTGGAGAATTCTTTGCAAAGGCATTCATTGGTTGCGCCAAATATTATGTCATCAACATAAATCTGGACAATCAAGAAGCCAGAGTCTTCTGAGAGTGTAAAGAGAGTTGTGTCTACTTTCCCTCTTGAGAATTCGTTTTTAAGCAGGAAAGAGCTCAATCTATCGTACCAAGCTCTTGGAGCTTGTTTCAGACCATAGAGAGCCTTTGTAAGCTTAAATACGTGATCCGGGAATGCATCATTCACAAAACCAGGAGGTTGTTTTACATAAACTTGCTCAGAAAGGTATCCATTCAAGAAGGCAGACTTAACGTCCATCTGATAGAGTTTGAAACCTTTGTGTGCAGCAAAAGCTAGCAACATTCTGATAGCTTCCAATCTTGCGGCTGGAGCGAAAGTTTCATCGTAGTCTATCCCTTCTTGTTGGTTGTACCCTTGAGGAACCAATCTGGCCTTGTTTCTCACGACTTGACTGTTTTCATCAAGTTTGTTTCGAAACACCCATTTAGTCCCAATGACACTCTTGCCTTTGGGCTTCTGAGTTAGTTTCCAAACCTGATTTCTCTCGAATTGGTCAAGTTCATCCTGCATGGCACTTACCCAGCTAGGATCATCTAACGCCTCTTCTATGGAGTATGGTTCAAGTTCAGAAACCATAGCAAGATTTGTATAGTTCCTTCTGGTTCTTACGCCACGTTCTGGATCACCCAAGACTTCATTCTGAGAGACGTTCTTCAAGTCTCTTGAACCTCTAATCCTTTTAGGAGTAGGATTCTGAGAAGGAGACACAGAGGGTTCTCTTTCTGAGTCATCAGAAGCTTGACCTTCTGAGAATCTAGGTTCCATTGTATTTGGAGAAGTAGATTCTCTAGGTTCTGGAGCTTCGATGATGCTACTGGATTTTTCTTTAGATGGAGATGGTTGTTCCATGGGTTGGAAGTCAGTCTCATCATCTATAAGAATTTTCTTTTTGGCTTTCTCAGAAGTGATGTTGAGTTTCTCAAACTCATCTTCTAAGTCTGCATCTTTCTGAGACATGTCCTTACTAAGTTCTTTGAACTTAATATGGATTGTCTCTTCAACACATTTACTCCTTTTGTTATATACTCTGTAAGCTTTAGAGACTAAGGAGTATCCTAGGAAGCATCCATCATCGGACTTAGGATCAAACTTAGAGAGTTTGTCCTTTGTGTTGAGAATAAAACAAGAAGAACCAAATACATGGAAATAAGAAATGTTTGGTATTTTATTCTTCCATAGCTCGTAGGGAGTCTTTTTCAGAATTGGTCTCAGAAAGACTCGATTCTGAATGTAGCATGAAGTGTTAACTGCTTCAGCCCAGAAACCTTTTGAAAGTCCGCTTTCTAAAAGCATTGTTCTTGCCATCTCTTGAAGGCTTCGATTCTTTCTCTCAGCCACTCCATTTTGTTGAGGAGTTCTGGGAGATGAGAATTCGTAAGCAATGCCCAGATTTTCACAAAACTTTTCGAAAGCATGGTTCTCAAATTCACCACCATGATCTGATCTTATGGCATGAATGTGCGAATCCTTTTCTGTTGAAACTCTTTTTGCAAATGCTTTGAACTTCTCAAAAGTTTCTTCCTTAGAGGCTAGAGAGAAAACCCAAGTGAATCTGGAGTAATCATCCACTATGACAAGACCATAGCGTTTTCCAGAAAGGGAAGTCGTTCTGGTTGGTCCAAAGAGATCCATGTGGAACAGTTCCAGTGGTTTCTGAGTAGAAATACCACTTTTACTGGGAAAGGAAGCTTTGGTCTGTTTCCCTTTTTCACAGAAGTCGCAGGTTGCATCCTTCTGATACTTAATTCTGGGAAGGCCCTTTACAAGTCCTTTCTGAGAGAGTTCAGAAAGAAGTCTCATATGGGCATGACCAAGTTTCTTATGCCATAGCCATTTGTCTTCTTGGACAGAGACAAGGCACTCCACGTTTTGATCCTTTAGATCATCCAGATGGATAACATAGATGTTACCAACACGTTTTCCTTCCAGAACGATCTTGTCATTTGTGAGATTAATCACATGACAATACTTGGCATAAAACTCAACCTTTAAGCCTTTGTCACAAAATTGACTAATGCTTAATAGATTGTGAGTTAAGCCATCGACCAAAAGTACATCTGAGATTTGGTGAGAGGAATCCTTACCAACATCTCCGATTGCAGTGACTCTTCCCTTAGCGCCATCACCGAATCGCACTGTTCCGCCTTTTTTGGGCTTGAGGCTTCTGAACCAGTGCTTGCTTCCAGTCATGTGCCTTGAGCAGCCACTGTCAAGGTACCACTGCTCATCGTGGTGGTGGAGCAGCGCTTGATGATGTACCTGCAGTCACAAAGTTAATAGATTTAGGTACCCATTCTTTGTTGGGTCCTTGCTTGTTAGCTTTCTTGGACTTTTGCCTTCTTTTCTTAGAGGGGTTATGGTTATGAGAATCAGAAACCTTTTGTTTTCCCTTTTCAGAAGCACTTGCTTTCTGAGAAGTTTTACCCTTCTGAGAGGGGTTAGTCTTCTTAGAAGGTTTTGTTTTCTGAGTTTTCTTCTTAGCCTTATGAGGCTTAGAGATTTTTCCTTTTTTCAACATAGGGCATTTTTCAGAACCATGACCACTCTTAAAACATGCAATGCACATGCGGCGTGATTTAGTTAAGAGTGGATCAAGATTATGTGGTTCAAAGACTTCTTCATATCCAAGACCGCTTTTGTCTTTATAGGGTCTTTGACCCCCAAGCAAAAGACTTAGCATCTTTTCACCATTTAGCATCTTAACTTAGTCAGAGGTTAGAAGTTCATTTGTCTTTTGCAGTTCGATCATGGCCTTTTCAGCCTTTTCTACTGTGATTGAAGACAAACTTTCTAATGCTTGATACAGGTCATGACTTTCAAGGTATCTGCCTTTGAAGTCGTCTCTTTCAAGCCTTAGGTTCTGAACTTCTTGAGTTAGTCTTACATTTTCAGCTTCTGTGTTTTTAAAAGATTTTTTGAGGTCGCTGAAACTGTTAGCTAACTCGTTTGAGTCTTTCAGAAGATCATAATAGAGTTCTGAGAGCTCATCGTATGAGTATGAAACAGGAGGGGAATTTTGTACCTCTTCTGACTCAGACTCTGTTTCCAGAATGTAGTCAGTTCCTGCCATGAAGCAAACATTAGCTTCTTCTTCCTCACTTGCTGCTTCAGAAGCTTCGTCTTCTGAATCACTCCAGGTTGCAGCCATTGCCTTCTTTTTCTTTCTGGGAATGAATTTCTTCTTCCCTTTGTTTTGTGGACACTCCGTCTTGAAGTGGCCTTTTTCTCCACATCCAAAGCATGTGGCATCTGAAGGCTTTGACTTTCCTTTCTTATGAGTGAATTCCTTGCTTTTGTTTGGCCTCTTTCTCCAGGCTTTCTTCATTTTCTTTACTAGGAGAGAGATGTCGTCTTCGTCGGATTCTGAGCCTTCATCATTGTCAGACTCAGAAGCTTCTTCAGCTTTGAAAGCTTTGGAAGACTTTCTGACTTGACTGTTCAGAGCCAATCCCTTCTGAGGTCTGGAGGAAGCGGATGGTCCTCCGAGCAACCCTTCCAGTTCGATCTCATGCGTTCTGAGCGAACCAAATAGTACATCCAAACCCAGCTGGTTTAGATCCTTGGCTTCCTGGATTGCTGTGACCTTAGGACGCCATTTTGCAGAAAGGCTTCTGAGGATTTTTCTTACCATCTCAGCGTTAGAATAAGTCTTTCCCAAGACTTTCAGCTGATTGATGATATGGAGAAATCTTATTGACATGCTGTCAATAGTTTCCTCAGGCTGCATGCTAAAGGACTCGTATTTGTGTACGAGCATTGAGATTTTTGTTTCCTTGACTTCGTCATTACCTTCGTGCAGCATATGAAGTCTTTCCCAAATCTCTTGTGCAGTATCACATGACACAATTTTGTCATATTCTACCTTGGGTAAAGCACAGAGGAGAATATACTTGGCTTTGAAGTTGAGTTGTATCTTCTCCTTCATCTCTTGAGTCCATTCGTCCTTAGGGACCCGTCTTGTATAGGTTCTGAGTGCTGGAGGTGCCACTCCTGGCTCAGCGTCTGTTGCAACTACAGCATCCTCTGTAATTGTCTGCAGAGGCTGATAGTCTCCATTCTCGATCCTATCCCATAAGTCCAGACTGGTGTGCTTGATGAACAGCGTCATCCTGTCACGCCAGTAGTCGAAGCTGTCTCCGAGAAACATCGGAGGTCTGTTTATTGAAGCCCCATCTGATATGAATGCAGCTGGTGAATTCATATTTCCCTTTGTGGATCTTTTTCCTTGACACTGCGAAGTGCTCAACCGCTTAAGGACCGAGCTCTGATGCCAATTGAAAGTGTATGTGTGCACGAGAAGGGGGGTTGAATCGTGCAAGTTTTCAAAAATTACTTCTTAAAACTTTTACTTAGAAAGTTGTTTTTACTCAGAAGGTAGATTTAAGAGTTTGCAGCGGAAATTGCTTTCTGAGAAGATTAAGTTTCTGAGAACTTAGTCTTTCTGAGAAAGTTCCTTTCTGAGGAATTTTAAGAAAATGACTTAAAGTTAGAGTTTCTTAAAAGCTTTCTGATTTTGATCAATAAGGTTTTCACGAGACCTCTTAATTAGAATCGTGGTAGAGCTTTTCTCAAAGATTTATGCAAGTAAAGAGCAAGGGAGAAAAGCTTAACACAAAGAATTTTATACTGGTTCGGTTATAACCAACCTACTCCAGTCCTCAACCTTCAGTTGAGAGTTCTTAGATATTCTTCTTAAAGTGCCTTCCCAGACAACACTGCCTTTACCAAGTAAAGGACTTCCACCACTTCACAACCCGAAGTGGATTTCCTTGCCTCACACTAGAGGACTTCCTTGCCTCCAACATTAGAGGACTTCCTTGCCTCCAACACTAGAGGACTTCCTTGCCTCCAACACTAGAGGACTTCCTTGCCTTAATCACTTAAGGACTTTGAACTTTGCCTCAAACACCAGAGGACTTAAAACTGCCTTCACACAAAGAAGGACTTGGCGTTTTTTCGAAAGTTTGATTTGATCGAAAACAACTACCAAGACTAAGTTAAAAACCTAGTTTTACACTTAATAGACTTCTAGAAATAACTTACACAAGGTAAGGATTTACACCAATAATGAACTAGAAGATTTTCGCAAAGTTAGAAGAACAATTTCGTAAAATTGTCTTTCTGAGAAAGTTCTAAGTTTTCGCAGATGATTTTCAATTCAGCAGAGTTTTTGCACGTTTCATCAAGAGTTTTTAGCGCAAGAATTTCATCACATTGCTCTGGAATTGAACTCATATATATAGGCATCAAAGAGCCGCGAAATTAGAAGCTTTCACTTTGCTTATGTGGCTGTGTCCTTTTCAGAACGGCTCCCTGCTACAGTCAGCGCGAAATGAGGAACTTTTCAGAACTGCACAGTGCGCGTGTTCCCACTTCCTTAGCTAGTTGTAGCGAGCTTTCTGAGACTGCTTGCGATCCCTTGAGTCCAGACACTTGGTTGCTTCTGAGTCCAACTTTCTGAGAGTTGTACGGACTTCTGAGACGAACCTTCTGAGGGAAGACCCTTCTGAGAACTACTAGTCGCAAGGTCTTCTGAGACCCTTCTGAGGCGACAGTGTTCTTTCCTCAGAAACATGTTTTCACCTTCTGCTCTTCTGAGACATCCTTTCTGATATCTTTTGGCACTATGATTTTATCAATTGATCTCGAGGCTACTTGATGTTTTGTCTTGGTCGTTGCTCATGGTATTGCAATAATTTAAAGCTTTCTGAGACACTTAGCGCACATATTAGCAAAACCTTAAGTAAAATTTTTATACTTATGGCTTACCTTGTTATCATTAAAACTTTCATTGCTCTAAGAGAATTATGCCTAATTCTTTCAGAAGGGTTCTGGAGCTTACAGATATTGCTTCTATAATTCATACAATAATTTTATTACATTCAAATAAATTATTTTTTTTAAGACTTCTAACTTTTAACAATTTTATTACACGCATAGAAAAACATACCCTTATACACATTTTAAAACTCAAAAACTCAATACACACACAACTCCATACCATAATAGAAAACACCAACACATAACAGAATAGTAAAACAACAGCAAATTAAAGCAAGACATATCAGCACCAAAATAATTAAAGATAGCATAACATACAACCATAAACTAGCCTGCACTAATCGAAAGGAATCAAAACTTCTCCAGCTCAAGCAAGTGGGATTTCCAATTGCAGCAATAGAACATGACCAACATATCAGCAAGAGTACCAACAAATAAAAGCCAACAAAAACCACACAAACACCAGAATAGAAAATAACAAAACAATTTCGAAGTAGAATTACAATTACCGATTTAGGTTTTGTTTACTTTGAGTCAGTAATGGTTGGGGGAAAGGAAGCGCCATTTGCGGCTATCAAGAGAAGAAGGCGACCTCTGAGGAAGCAGTCATGAAGCAGAGTTCGGCGGCTGAAGCGGAGTTCGGTGGCTCCGTTGGTGGTCGCAGAGGTGTGTGCCCTAGACGGTAAGTGAAGGCGGCGCTCGAAGCTAGGCAGAGGCAAAGCTCGAATCTATGGAGAGGCGGCGCTGGAATAGAGGTGAGAGGCTAGGGAACAAAATCGTATTCTCTAGAGCAAGACGATGATCGAGCGCTAATGATGAGAAGATAGTGGGATTTTTGGGAGAAAAAATCAGGGGAAACAAGATAATTTGTTGGGTTTGGGAGAAAAAATTGGAATATGATGAGATATTTTTTCAGAGAAATAAAGATAATGAAAGATGTTATTTTTTGTTGAATGAAAAGAAACTTAGAAATTAGTTATGAGAAAGATTTAGATGATAATTGTTTTTGGTCGAATAAAAAAAACTTATTAGAAATTAGTAATGAGAAAAATTTCTCACATTGGCGCCAATGATTTTTTTTTTATAAATTAAGGCAACACTTTTAATTATTGCCTATAAATTTTAAAAATATAACGGTTCAAAAGCGTTTAATTTTCAAAAAAAAGTGTTGTCTTTTCATTGAAGTTGTTGCAATGCTTTAAAAGCGTTGTTGTTTCTATTTAAGACCACAGGTTCTAAGCGTTGCCTTACAAAGTGTTGCCAAAACATTAGTTCGGTAAAAGCGTTGCCTTTCAATAGAAAAGGTAACACTTTTTAAATGTTTTGTAAAATAAATGTTGCCTTAAGCCATAAATGTTGTAGTGTGGGATGTCTTGCAGAATTGGTGTGCGACAGTTTGAAGCAGTTTGATTGTTGTTACGTGTAACGGTACTGTTAAGTGGGTTAGCATTATGGATAAAACCATGGTCCTCCAAATTTGTCTCCGCATCTTCATTGGACTTATCATCTGAAACGTGGTCATCAAAATACTGAGGGAATAACTGCAAAGTTCCATCCAATGAAATACGTACGGGTGGGTGCGGGGGCTGCATGAATATCATATTGTGATCATGCATGTTCATTGAGAAAATGCTTTCATTATGGTAGAAGCACCCACCCATTTGTAACCCATACAAATCTAACATTTGTCTAATTCCATCAATGAGGTAACCCCTCATGACTCCCATGTCCATGCGGATCTCAAACTCATTTGTGTTAGAATCAATAAAGGTTAGAACCGGTTGAAGGTCGGAGTGGAAGCGTCGCAATCAGGAAAACATCGATGGTAGTTCTGCAACGAACTAACAGTGCACAAATAATATGGTTTAAATATTGATAAAACGTAGACGGTCACATAAATACTTATTCAGGTCTAAGGCCAAAAAAAATTCCCCTGTTAGAAAAAAAAGGTTTAATCCTTGATAAAGATATGCAAAAGTCAAAAGGTGTACAAATACCATATGCCTGTCTAGTTGAACCCAGAATCATCTAAACTCCAAACTGTCCCTAGCTTTAGAAAAATGAGGTGATGCCGACATACTTGGTTCCCTGTGAGAATAAACTTGATGTATTTAGTTGAATTATTTCAGTCTATTATTGACACAATTGTGATGATATAATATTATAGTTAATATATATAAACTGAAATATAAACACCTTGATAAAGATGATTGTGGCACCTGACTTTTAGTATAAGTTTGCTATCCTTTAAACTGATTTACAATGGGCACCTTTCCAGACTGGTCTTATATATATGTAGATACTACACATTAACACAATAGCATATTTAATAGGTTTCTGGTGGGTAGATATCTTCCATTACAAAGTATTTATTGATATCATTAATGTGTTAGGTTGAACATAACTAATGTTAAGAACACATATATTATTTCATATATATATCGGCATTTAAATTGTACGTAACTAAGCGTAATTTCAACCCACCTAGCCTAACTATATCTTATGACATAAATTGGGTTACATAAGAAAATAAAAGATAAAACCAATTGTACTACGTGAATTATACAGTATTGATAGCACAAAACTCACGATTATATTTAACTTTTTGATCGAAAATGTATATTTTTTGGTAGAAAATGCGACAAATTGAAAAAGGCTCACCTTGACCATATCATCGCAAATATGCTTATATTGATACATTAAAAAAAACAGAGAAAACACTTGGTACAAGTCCATCCCAAATATCAATGCTGATCATTACTATTAATTCAATGTGAGGCGTGAGTTTTGGCCAATTTTCATTTTTACCAGTTTTGTCAGCACAATATACTGTGTTGAGCTAATCTCATCCAAAAACTGATTAATTGTACCTATAAAAAAGATTAGTACTATTTATTAATAAATTGATATCCACCCAAAGCAGCAAATGTTCAAACATATACAGGACCTTAGTTGGTGCAAGTTATTTGTAAATAAATATTTTGGATTGGTGTAAATAATTTGTGGAAGAAAAAAACCTAAGACCGATATCTACTTATTTTTTAGTATGTAAATAGCAGTGCTATATGATATATTGTTGCTGCTTTAGGGACATTATATTACGTATGGTTTCTTCTCAATCTATTTGTTAATCGTTTTTACGAATTAACAATTAGATAATCGTGTTTACGAACTAACTATCGATGTGAGTTAAACACAATAATTATACATATGATATAGTTACTTAGGTCGTAAACATGTGTTGCATGAAAATATACGGTATCATTGACATCTGCATAATATGTTCGTTGTGTTACTATCTGAGTACAATCCTAAAGGGGTTTTGTGAATACTATACAAAGTCGATGAATACCATTCACGTGCAAAAGATATAGTGTCACACTGCATGCAAGTTACTTTCACTGTAAAACAAAACTGTTCGTATGTTCTGATGAATATATATTTACAGAAATTTATCCATGTCACAACTTTTTCGAAAGTAAGAAGGTAAGATCATATCTAGCAAGATTAAATAGTTATTACAAATTAATTTATATAATTTGTCCTAATTTGTTGTACTGCACTTATTTGTCATATATGTAGCTATAAGGACGAAAATCTCAATATTCAATTTCATTCTCTTCTCATTATATTGATCTATTTATTTTTGGTTGCTTATTTGTTTGGTCATAATTAAGTTTTCCATAAGAAGTAACTAAACGAACGTAACCGTATTAACCCGATTTGAATAGTATTTGGAAAAGTTACAATAAATGTTTCAATCTTTACATCTAAATCGAAACATAGAGTGGGTATGTATATATCAGTACTTGGTAGGGTAGATCTTTTATAGATATACATTAAAAGGCAGAAAATTTTCTATTAAAAGCATATCCAAGTGGTCAGAACAGGTAATTATAAAATATTTTCGTAGGTGAACGAAGTTCATTTATTGAATGTGTAAGTTCATTAAATGTAACATAATGTGGTGATGTAATTTCTAAAAGTTTTAAAATATTAAGGCAATATCCTCACAAGTAATTAACATCGTACTGCTATACTCAATCTTTATGAACTATCTATTGTTTACTTCTTAATATCTAGATTCGAAGGTTACTGTAAATCCGATAGTAAAACTGTGCTCCGATTATTAGATCATTCAGATATTTGTATTTTCACATTAATTCTCCTGAATTATTAGCAAAAAACACATGGTCAGTGATCACCCTATAAGATACTCAACCTTCAATGATAGTAGTATTTGTACGTCATCTCTTAGTTCATTGAATATAACAACATCTTACACATATAGTAAGCCTATGTGATTATATAAAGAGAAAAATAAAAGCTTTCCAAATAAATCATATTGAAAAAACGCAATAAAACTTTTGATCATAGTTTACAAATATCAATCGTAGTTGGATCATAAACAAATATTAAAACGAATCAAGATAATTTCATAATGTTTTTCTAAACAAATGAAATAATAAAAATAGAACTGCATTTTTTAAATAACTATATTTTAGCTATAACTAAAATTAAAAATTAATTAGTGTGACGTGGGTTACACAAATAGATGGACGGGTGCTATTTCTAACGGGTAGGCCTATACTCTTACTGAAATAAGAGTTAATGGCAATATTATTGCCAAATCTGCCACACTGATAGTAATTAAAAGTCTAGACTGCCATTAGACACTAATGGGTCTTACAAAAAATCTGGGGAAATCTTCTACAATAAATATGACTATACCTTTAAGTAAGTAGATTGTTAGTGTGATGATGACATGGCTTGTATATATATAATTGATGTGATTGGTATATACAGTATTGATTGTCATTCAATATTTTGTAACAATTTTGATATTCAGATATTTTTTTGTAAATTATGGAATGTATACTCTTCATTGTAATAACAATCAAATGTCAGCGGCAACTTTCATCCGGATATATTTTTTTTGGATATTGGACAGTCAATTCAACAATATATCTTAGAAGGGTGTTCATTAGTAAAGAATTGATTAATAATATTAACTTTTTGGAAATACTCAAAATTAACCACAGAGTGTGCTCTTAAATATACGAAATATGGTATGATATATACGGCTTAAAATATAAACTTCTACATGATATGCAATGCATTGTAGCACATATTGGAGATGGTGGGGACGCAGGCCGCAAATATTAATTGAACATTCAGTTAGTAGACTGAGGACTAAATTTCCAGTCTAGACTATACAGATACCAATAAATAACAGTGGACAAACCCACTGTTATCAGAATGTGATGTTGTAGTTGATGGAGTAGGGATGAGATCATGTAGCAATATCAGAGTTCCATGTATATTTATACGTGAAGGGGGAAAGGGTACCGGCACTATATGGTTATCAACATCATGAACTTTCATTAAAAACTGGTTGTTACCACAATACCATAACTTTAACTTACAGCCAAAAGGTAACTGATACATAGTAAGGATATGAAGAGGTCCATGTATTAGGTATCCGTTACATTGACCTTTAGCTAGGAAAATGTCAAACGGGTTGATAGAAATGTCCTTCATAGTGACCGTGTTTCGTAGCTTGTCTTTAAAACGACGGTAAAAAAAACCTGGTAGCATAGGGAAGCCCTATAAAAGGAAAAGGTACCCATTTATTTTGATTCATGGTTTTTATTCATCTAAAATAACCTACAATATATCAAAAACTTATAAAAAAAATTACCATCTGAGTGTCAACTTCAAGATAAAAGAGTCTACCATGGTAACTCTTCGAGTTTGAGTTTGCATACGTAGTGACCAAAGGTAGAAATAATATCAACTATCCGGCGAAATAAGTTCAAGCTTCTGGAATTTGTATTATGGGGTAGAAGGATTAGTGGGAATGATGCGATCTTGACAAAAAAGGAGGCGTTAATATGTAAAATGTAGAGAGAGAAAAACATGGGATGTGAGAATGTGTTGTAGGTGTGAACACCGTATTTTGACCGGTCCATTTTTAGTCTTTACAAAATTAATGCATAAAAACCCTCTTTTCATAAATAGTTCACTTTGTTTAATTTGATTAAAAAAAAAAGAATTTCAGTCTAATTTCATTTCATGTGATTAAAAAAAAAATAAAAAATGTTTCAACCCATTTACCTTTATGCATGCAGTGTGTCTGATGCTTTGCTTTTGTAATAAAAAAATTAAAAAATATAAAAATTTGAAAAAAAAGATATTGTTGTGTTCTATTCTGTAACCCGTGATTATGCTTAATTTTTATTGTGACCTTTACACCTAATGCATCCATAACTCTCAAAAGTATGTCCATTTTGTTGAGATTGATTTGAAACTTTTGATGAACTGGTATAGAGCAAAGGTGGTGGTGACAAACCACCGAAAGTTTTTCTAGTCCATAGAGATAGCTCCAAAGAAAACAGCTAGAACCATTGCAATGGAGGTCAAAAATAGAAATCATTGTGTCTTTTTGTTTTGGTACTGAGAGGAGCTAGATAAAAGAAAGCAAATTCACGGAACAGAAGAAGAAAGAACCGGGGAGAAAATTCTGAAAGCAATTCCCTCTACACACCAACCAAATTCTCAAAATCAAATCCAATCCAAATGCAAAATTAAGAGTCAGATATACAAACAAACAATGTAGCAAAAACCATTTTCACCATGGACGCCATCCTTCATCACCATCAAAATCGACTTAAATAACAGCAACAGCAGCACAACGGCGGCACGTCTCCTTCCTCGGCCGCGGGCTCCTCCTCTCAGCCTACTGCAACGGCAACAGCGAGCGGTGGAAGCAGCAGAGCCAGGAACCACCGGCATCACCGTCTCGCATCAGCTCCGCCGGCAGCTACAGCGGCTCCCTCTTCTGCGGCTCTCTCTCTCTCTTCTCGCGGTGTACGCGGCCGCGGAGCTTCGCAGGTGTAGCGGCCGTGAAGCCTGCCGCGGCCCTTTCCTCCTTTCGTGGTTGGCTCCTCCGGCTTACCTTTCCTCCCCCACCAGCCGCCAGCTCTCCCTCGACCGCGGCGCCTTGCAGCCGCGATGGCTGCGGCGACCGCGGCCCCTTCTGGTTTCCCCTCTTTCTCTCTCTAAGAGGCGGCTGCCTCTCTCTCTCTCATCCCCTTTTGCTCTCTCACTCTCAATCTCTCTTTCAAAAATAATGAAAACCTAATTTGAGTGTTAATTTGTGTATGTGTGTACCGTGTGTGTGTGGGTGTGTGTTAGGCTAGCTTTGTTTTTGTTTTGTTAATTATTATTATTATTATTCTATTAAGATTAATATTAATATTTTGTTAATGTTATTAATATTGTTGTTATTATCATTAATTAAAAAAATTGATGATTGAACAGTAGATGCTATCTTTATCAAAAGGTTTATTGACTAGTCAAGTCTTAACTTAAACCTTATAAAAAAAATATATATGTTTTCTTCAAAAAAAAATATAACAAAAAAATTAAATCTTTTTTTAAATAGAAAATTAAAAAGAAAAAAATCATTTTGGTAGAACTACGTGAGCTTTGAATTTCTCATTATGCCAGAGGATACGTAGGAGCAGGTATTATCTGTCAAGCTCAACTTTATTTTTCATAATTTTGTGTTTAATGTGTTGTTAATATTTGTAAATATATTATATTATTGTTATTATATGTTTTTATTTTATCTCTATATTTTTCTTAAAAAAAATAGAAATTCAAAAATACAAAAAAAAAATACTTTAATGTTATAATTTGATTTGCACAACTAATTCAAGGTACTGTCTCTAGACGGATGTACTAGGGGTGCGTGAGATTAATTTCTTATCCTTCGCTATGCATAACAGACTCTCGGACTCAAATCTGACTTCAAAGACCATTCTTCTCATAATAAAAAGGATTTTTCCATAGTTTCTCCAATTAAATAAATTGTGGTGACGACTCCAATATTTTTAACAATTTTTAATTCTTTTTTCGCCGTCACGTCGCGATCCCGGTTGCGACCGTAGGCATAATAAGTTGAATATATACAATTGATATTTATAATGACAAACGGAGATATGCGTGTGTGTCGGTAATAAACAGTAATACTGAATATATATTTAAGGTGCACCTATATTTAATTGAGCAACACTAACTCATAAATTATTTTAATGGTTTAAATCCAAAACTGTTTTTATTATTTAATTTAAATCGAAAACATGATGGTCTATTTTAATAAATATAATAGCCGGAGTATATTTACAGTATGTTTGACGCGATGTAAGTGGGTGTGTGCAAAAGTTAAGTGAGAATATTTATTTGCATGAACACGTGTCAACTAAGGAGCTCAATAAACTGGTTTTTAGTATTATAAAGATTCTTCTTCCAACACCTCCTTTACCATATAGTGGTTTTGCAAATGACGATTAGTAAACGATATTGTTCTCTGTTCACTCCCAATGCAAACACAATTAATTTTACCTTTTTTTTTTTAAATTGGAGAAACTCTTGAGTTATCATGCACAATCACATAAAATTATTGTCCAACGACTATTCAAATAATGTCACGTGTGTGTTGTGCATAGAAATTACAACTAATAATTAAAATTTTAACATAGTTATTTTTTCTTGCTATTTCAATTTTAAAAATAAAAAAAATAATGAGACTCACTTCTCAATATGTAAAATAAATATTAATTTTAATATTTTAAATTATTTTACTTTTATAAAAACAAACTAATTTGAATCACAAGAAAAATAAAAATAATAATTATTTATAGTAAAAAATCAATAAACAAGTCTCTTTCTCACTTAAATAATTTAGAAATATTGAAATTAAAATTTTTTTACTCATCGAGATGTGGATTCAATTATTTTTTATTTTTTAAAAATAAAAAATTAAATATTGGTAAATTTTAATTCTTAATAACAAGTCATGAACGTAACATCTATGAACACATAGAAAATATTTAATTTTTAACATTTTTAAATTATTTAAATGAGAAAGAAGAACATTTTCCATTAATTTATTTTTTATTTGAAATAATTATTTTTTTATTTTTCTTGTAACCAAAATTAATTAATTTAAAAATATTAAATTTTATATTTATTTTATTTATTCAAATGTGGGTCTCATTCTTTTTTTAAAAAGAAATTAAAAAAGTACAAATTAACTATGTAAAACTTTAAATTATTAATAATATATCTAATAACACGTAAAATTATATATGAACATATGACACTACTTGAATGGTTGGACTATAATCCCATGTGGAAGTCCATGATCACTCAAGAATTTCTCTTTTTTATTGTTACCTAATGAGGGTTATAATAGACTTTCACTACTTCTACTTAATCTTTCTCTCTCTTCTAACTGCTCGTAATTAGTCCAATAATGTTAAAAAAAAATAATATTGTAATATATGATACATATTGTGCACAACAAGTGATTTATATTGTGCATAAAATGTGATATACATTATACATATTATATTATATATATTGTGCTCATTATGTTGATTGTTTTCGCTAATTTTTTATTACTTATCAAATATTCCTCAAAAGATATACATATTTTAATAAAAAAGATAAATAATTAAAAGATTTAAATAAAATTATTGACTAATTTTTTAACAACTTGGATAAAAAGGGATGTATTATCAAAATCTAAAAATAAAATTATGGATAACACCATTAACTTTATTTAACATTTGCACTTTTTCTCGTCAACATGGCTATTTCTGCCATTTCCATCTTCTCAGTTTTATTTAGACATTTTCTATTAATTTTTTTAAGGTTAACCATTGCTTAGTGTGATTTTGGTAAAGTTTATTGAGCAAGTGTTTCCTCCTCTCAAAAAGCATAAGCTCTTCTTTTGTGTTTGGTAACTTAAAAAGCCAAGGAGCTTTTGCTCCTAACTTATGAAATTAAAGTCAATAGTGCTCGTAGGAGCCATTAGGAGTAGCTTATTGAGAACTCAAAGAGCTCAACAGCTTTTTGAGAGCCACAACATTACGAAACCAAGACTTAGAACCATTGTTTGACTCAATAAATAACACTGACTCCACCAACTTCTTTAAATACCAGAACTTAGGTGTTTTGATCGCTGCCTTACGATCCATGTCTATTTCATATAGACAAATTTGGTTGTCTATACCTGAGAACGACCCATCAACAATTAGGCTAAAATACATATATATAAGAGGAGAGAGGAAGTTAATTTCGAGTATACACCAGATGGAAAAAATTCGTCAATTTACACTTATAGTAAATCGGCAGGCAGTCCGCCGATTTATATAATATATAATTATATAATTATTTTAATTAGTAATAATAAGTGTAATATTGGTATGACACATCCATCAATATACTATTGGTTTTGGCATGTATTATGGACGTCTTCTACTCTCTCAATTTTAATTTAATTACTTTTAAAATTTATTTTTATTAATTGTTTATTTAAAAATTGTATACAATAATTATTGATTTTTTCATTTAAACCCTTTATTAATAGAAGATAGAATATGAATAATGAAATAATTAATAAAAAGATAATTAGTAATATGGATAAGATGATGCTCCCTTTGGTACTTTTCAAATATGTTTTTTCCATATTTCTATGGACCTTAAATAAATAGAGAGAATATAAGTTAAATTCTCTAGTTATGTTTTATTGAATAAATAATTTAAAACTAATTTGATAATTAAATTTTAATAATTATATGTGAATAAAAATATTATTGAAAAAATTACTAAACTTAACTCATTTGTGTTTTATTATTAAATAAAGTTTTTCAAATTTTAAAATAATTGGTGAATAAATTAACAACAATATATTTAAATTAAATTATAATTAATTTTTTCTACAAATATAATTATTTTTTATTTTTGATATTCTAAATTAATTTTTTAAATATTGAGCTTGTTTTTATATTTAAAAATATAATTTTTTATATTCTAAGTACAACTTGGATAATTATATCTTTTAAAATATTGACATGAAATGATAGGTACTATATTTCTATATAAGACTTGTTCCATCTTGAACTACTCTAACTAATAAGTACTTTGAGATATAATTAATTTGTGTAAGATAACACGAAGACATATATATAATCTATAATGTATGATTTTGTTTATTTCGTTTCTATAATTTGAGAAACGGACCAAACAAATTATAGAAATGGTTTAAACAAAATCATAAATTATATATCTTCCTATTATCTTACACATTTAAGCAAATTAATTATATCTCAAATTACTTATTAACTAGAGTAGTTCAAGATGAAACAAGTTTCTATAGAAATATAGTACTGTTCTCGCCCTTCTAGAACTTAGGTCGATTACAGTAATCAATTACCACTTGGTTGTAATCGATTATAGTAATCGATTACAGTAATCGATTACTAGATAACTATAATCGATTACAGACCTCAAAAATTCAATTTTTAACGTTTCGAAACATTGTAATTGATTACCAATACGTGGTAATTGATTACAACCAGTCCAGAGACGAAAAACAGCAGCGTTTTTACGCGAAAATCATCCTCCAATCCACATTTTCACCACAACCCATCCAAATCAAACATAACCAACATACAATATCAATCATATACCAACCAATCTCAGTCCCTATCAACTATCATAAAAAGAAATTCACAGATTCAATCAAAATCATACATAAACTACAAATAACCCATTGCTCACAAATTACTCCAATGAGCTCCAAGACTCCACCCCGGAGCTAGGATGAGTTCCCCGGAGCTTCCTTAGTTGGTTGAGACCCTAGAGAACACATCACAAACCTCAATCTCTCAACAAAATCAAAAACCCCAATTAGGAACCCTAAACCCCCAATCCGAAAAATAGAAAGAAATAGACAACCATAGAGAGAAAGAAATACACTACACTTACCCACAATATACTAGATGAGTAATGGTAACTTGAATCTTGAAGATTGATGAAGATTGGGTGAGGGATTTGAGAGATTTGAGAGGGAGGAAGAAGAAGAAAGAAAAGGAATGAGAGGGGGGAGAGAGATACGGGAGAAGAGTGAGGTGAGAGAAAAGAAAGAAAGGAAAAAGAAGAAAGGGGGTGGGGAGGTGGGGCCCACGTGGTCCTATCTCCCCGGTGTATCGTGATCTCTTACTCAAACAAACTCAGACTACCCTAGGTATTACAATCTTCCCCCCTTAAAGAATTCGGACCCCGAATTCAAACACAAAAGGGAAAAGAGATTACCTGAAACATGAAAGAGGTGCGGATACTTATCCCGCATGGCTTCCTCGAGCTCCCATGTAGCTTCCGGACCTGAGTGGTTCCGCCAAACCACTTTCACTGTGGCAACTTCCTTAGTTCGGAGCTTCCTCACCTGACGGTCCACAATCGCCACGGGTTCCTCCTCGAAAGCTAAGTTCTCATCCAGAGGCAACACTTGATGCTCAAGCACATGAGAGGGGTCAGATAGGTATTTCCTTAACATGGACACATGAAAGACGGGGTGTATAGCAGATAACTCAGGAGGAAGTGCCAGATGATAGGCTACAGCTCCAATCCGATCCAAGATCTCAAAAGGTCCGATATAGCGGGGACTCAACTTCCCTTTCTTCCCGAACCTCATAACTCCCTTCATCGGAGAAATGCGGAGAAACACGTGATCGCCAACCGAAAATTCTAAATCTCGTCTCCGGTTGTTGGTATAGGCCTTCTGCCTACTCTGGGCCGCTTGCAGCCTTTCCCTGATTAACTTCACCTTCTCCATGGCATCTTGAACCAAGTCGGGTCCCAACAGAGCCGCTTCACCACTCTCAAACCACCCAATGGGGGAACGACATCTCCTACCATACAGAGCCTCAAACGGTGCCATTCCAATACTGGCCTGATAACTGTTATTATAAGAGAATTCGATCAATGGAAGGTATGGATCCCAACCATCGCCGAAATCCATCACACAAGCTCGGAGCATGTCCTCCAAAATCTGAATAGTCCTCTCTGACTGCCCATCGGTCTGAGGGTGAAATGCCGTACTGAAATTAAGACGAGTCCCTAAAGCTTCTTGAAAGGATCACCAAAATTGAGAGGTGAACTGAGTACCTTGGTCCGAGATGATGGAGACAGGAACACCATGGAGTCGCAGAATCACCTCCAAGAACAACTGAGCATAGCGAGGCGCTCCGTAAGCCGTCTTAACCGGGATGAAGTGGGCCGACTTTGGTCAGTCGATCCACAATCACCCATATGGAGTCAAAGCCTCGGAAACTGCGGGGTAATCCCGTCACAAAATCCATGGTGATCATCTCCCACTTCCATGTGGGTATCTCCATCGGTTGCAACAACCCTGCGGGTCTTTGATGCTCTGCTTTCACTTGCTGACACACCAAGCACCTGGAAACGAAGTCTGCCACATCCCGCTTCATACCTTCCCACCAAAACAACTGTTTCAAATCCTGATACATCTTCGTGCTACCTGGATGGATGGAATACTTGGAGTTGTGAGCTTCCTCTAGAATGAGCCTCCTCAGATTACCCACATCGGGTACACATAACCGCTGTCCACACCGTAGAACACCCTCTGAGTCTAGAGATAGCTCCACGTTCTTCCCTTCACTGACCTCTGACACTAGCTTAGCAAGCCTTGGATCATCCCGCTGAACAGATTTAATCTGGTCCACCAAAGAGGACTGAGCCCGCACATGAGCTAAGAGTACTCCAGACCTCCCTAACTCGAAGTGCATGCCCTCCGACTCCAACCTATGGATCTCTTCAACCAACGGTCTCTTCACAACCGCAATGTGGGCCAGACTACCCATAGACTTCCTGCTCAAAGCATCATCGACTACATTTGCTCTTCCAGGGTGATACAAGATGGTACAATCATAGTCCTTCAGCAACTCCATCCACCGCCTCTGTCTCAAGTTGAGGTCTTTCTGCTGAAAGATGTATTTCAAGCTCTTGTGGTCGGTGTAGATCTCACACGTCTCTCCGTAGAGGTAGTGTCTCCAGATCTTGAGAGCAAACACCACCGCCGCCATCTCCAAATCATGAGTGGGATAGTTTTGCTCGTGATTCTTCAACTTCCTTGAGGCATAAGCTATCACCCTCCCATTCTGCATCAAAACACAACCGAGCCCAATTCGGGAAGCATCACAATACACTGAGTAGCCTCCTGAACCGGTAGGCAAGGCCAAAACGGGAGCGGTAGTCAGAGCCTCCTTCAGCCTTTGAAAGCTTGACTCACAAGCATCCGACCGTAGAAAAGGCGCGTTCTTCTGAGTTAACTGGGTGAGAGGTGCTGCTATCCGGGAGAAATCTTTGACAAATCTCCGGTAGTAGCCCGCAAGACCTAAGAAACTACGGATCTCTGTCACCGTTGCAGGTCTAGGCCACTGCTGAACTGCTTCTATCTTCTTTAAATCCACCATGATACCATCTTTAGACACTACATGCCCCAGAAAGGTTACTTGATCCAGCCAAAACTCGCACTTGGAGAACTTGGCATAAAGATTGTGGTCCCTCAGAGTCTGCAGCACAACCCTGAGATGATGCTCATGCTCCTCAGCACTCTTAGAGTACACCAAGATGTCATCAATGAAGACTATGACGAAACGATCCAAGAATGGTTTGAACACTCGGTTCATGAGATCCATAAAAGCTGCAGGGGCATTGGTCAACCCGAAAGACATCACAAGAAACTCGAAATGCCCATATCGAGTACGGAAAGCCGTCTTCGGAATATCTCCTTCCTTAATCCTCAACTGATGGTAACCCGATCTCAGATCAATCTTAGAAAAACAGCAAGCACCCTGAAGCTGATCAAACAAATCATCAATCCTCGGAAGAAGGTACTTGTTTCGGACCGTCATCTTGTTGAGCTGCCTGTAGTCCACACAAAGCCTCATGGATCCATCCTTCTTCTTGACAAAAAGAACCGGAGCACCCCAAGGTGATGTGCTCGGTCGGATGAACCCTTTGTCCAAGAGATCCTTTAGCTGATCCTTCAACTCGTTTAACTCTTTCGGAGCCATACGGTAAGGAGGAATGGAAACTGGTTGAGCATTAGGAGCTAGATCAATCCCGAACTCTATCTCCCGATCTGGTGGCATACCCGGTAACTCCTACGGAAACACATCTGGGTACTCACATACCACTGGAACTTGACTGACATCTACAACACTCGCCTCCATGTTCGTCACTGATGCCAGAAAACCTTGACACACGTGGTCCATCAACTTCATAGCACTCATAGCCGAGATCAAAGAAGCAGGGGTCATACAATGATCCTCTTGGAACTCGAAGGTTGAGCCATCGGGGAGGACAAACTTCACCAACTTGGCATAGCAATCCACCGAGGCATGACAGGAAGCCAACCAATCTCCATGCCCAGGATGACATCAAAGTCCACCATATCAAGGATCACCAGGTCGGCCAAAGTGTCCATCCCGCCCACAGAAACCACACACAACTTGCACACAAGATAAACCATACGAGGTTCTCCGACCGGAGTACTAACCCAAAAAGGATCCTCCAAAGACACTGGTTGCTCGCCAAAACGGGAAGCAAAGAACGGGGACACATAAGAATGTGTGGAGCCCAGATCAAATAACACATAAGCTTCAGAAGAACAAAATTTCGTTATACCTGCCACCACAGCATTGGATGCCTGAGCATCTTGACGGGTAAAAGAAAAGACTCTAGGCTGAGCTCTTCCTCCACCTCCCTGACCACGACCTCTGTTTCCTCTAGCCGGTCCTCTACCCCCATGCCCAGAGGATCCACCCGGAGACATAGCTGAGAAAGATGGAGTGGATAGGATCGGTGCCTGAGGCCTAGAAGCTCCACCAGAAAAGCCGGGACAATCCTTGATAAAGTGGCCTGTCTGACCACATCCATAACAGGTGTGAGGAACAGCACGACATGGTCCCTGATGATACCTTCCACAACTCTTGCAATGAGGGGCACGAGGATCTAGCCAATGCGTACTAGACTGAGAACCACTGCTAGACTGGGACCTCGCCGGCACATCTCTAGGAGTGGATCCTGATGAGTTGGAACCACCCCCAGGTACGAACCTCTGATGCTGGTAGCCATGAGATCAACCAGAACTGGATCCTCCAGAGAACTGCCCTGTAGTCTTCTTCTTCTTGTCAAACCCTCTATTAGGCTTGTCTTCCTCTAGGGAACCTTCAATCCCCACTGCAGTGTCCATGACTTGAGAAAAAGAGAACTGCCTTGTAGTCTTCTTCTTCTTGTTCACAAGGTCTCCTTCTTCAAATGTCCTCATTTTGATTGTTTTGTTATAGTTTTGAGAAATCCGTTGTTTTGTTGCTTGCTCTTTGAGCTTCCCATGCTCCCTGTCTTCTTGAATGAGATCCAGCTCTGCTCTTCGTAGGTCCTCATTTTGCTTCTCTTGAAAGTTTGTTCGCCTAACAGAAGACAAAGTTAAGTCTAAAGGTATCATTGCATCCGAACCGAATACTAACCTGAATGGGGTTTCCTCTTTTGTCGTCTGAGGTATACTGTGGTAACCCAGAGTACTTCTGGGAGTTCATCTGGCCATGTTCCTTTTGCTCCTTCTATCTTACTTTTTAGAGCTTTGAGAATGATTTTGTTGGTGGCTTCAGCTTGTCCATTTGTTTGAGGGTGTTCTACCGAGCTTTGAATATGGATGATGTTGAAATTGTTGCAAAGTTCTTTGAACCTCTTGTCGGTGAATTGAGTTCCGTTGTCTGTGACAATTTCTCTCGGCAATCCGAACCTACAGATAATATGTTTCCATAAAAACTTTTTCACCCTTTCAACCGAGATAGTTGCTAATGGTTCGGCCTCAATCCACTTTGTGAAGTAATCCACAACCACCACTATGTATTTGAGTTGTCCTGCTGGCAATGGAAAGGGACCGATTATGTCTATCCTCCATCTGTGAAAGGGCCAGCTGACTTCTGACTGGTGTAAAGATTCTGGATGACTCCTTGGGACATCTGTAAATTTCTGACATTGAACACATTTTTTTAACAAAATCAATTGCATCATACCTGAGCTTCGGCCAGAAGTATCCGGCTTGAAGGATTTTGGTGGCTAGTGCTCGGCCTCCAATGTGATTACCGCATACACCTGCGTGTACCTCTCTCAGGGCTTCCTCTGCTTCTTCTGGGCCGAGACATCTCAATAAGGGGAATGAAAAACCCCTTCTGTAAAGTTGTGTTCCAACTAGTGTGTAGAAACTAGCCATCCTTCTGAGTTTTTCATCCTGGAATGTGGTCGGCATAATTCTCGTTGAGTGGTGATCGGTCTAGGGTGTTCTCCAATCTTCTTGTATAATTGGATTCACCTCCAGATGGTTGCATGTTGGCTCATGAAGTCGAGCCTGAATGACCGATTTGTTGTTTTGGAGTCCTTTGGTACTTGCCAATTTTGAGAGGGCATCTGCTCGGACATTTTGTTCCCTGGGAATATGGGTTAATTCCACAGTTTTAAATTGTTTTAATAAATTTTGCACCTGAGTCAGATATTTGGTGAGCGTTTCATCTCGTGCTTGGTATTCTCTGAGTACTTGTCCTATGACAAGTCGGGAATCCGCCTTGATGAGCAAATTCTTAGCTCCTACTTCCTGAGCTAATTTTAGTCCTGCTATGAGGGCTTCATATTCTGCTTGATTGTTGCTTGTTTTGAATGAAAACTGTAATGAATGTTCAACAATAACACCAAAATTATTTTCAATAATAATACCTGCACCACTACCTTTGTTGTTAGAGGATCCATCCACATAGAGGGTCCAGGTTGGTTCGCTTTGAGCCTCTTCCTGTGCCAGTTCGACTATAAAGTCTGCCAGCACTTGTGATTTGATCGGTCCTCTTGGGTTGTACTCGATACTGAATTCGGACAATTCTACTGACCATGATATCATTATGCTGGCAAGTTCAGGTTTGGATAATACCTGCCGAATTGGTTGTTCTGTTCGAACCACAATGTGATGACTTTGAAAATATGGTCTGAGCTTTCTTGCCGAGACAACAACAGCAAATGCCAGCTTCTGGATTTTTTGGTACCTTGCCTCTGCTCCTTGGAGGGTTTTGCTTACAAAATAGATTGATACTTGTTCTTTCTCTCTTTCTGCAACTAAAACTGAACTAAAAGCTGAATTAGTGATAGCTAAATATAAATGTAAAATCTCACCGACTTTAGGTTGTGTGAGCACAGGTGGTGTTGCTAAGAACTAATTTAGCGATCCAAATGCTTGCTTACATTGGTCTGTCCATTCGAACTTGGTTCCTTTGCGTAGTAGCTTGTATAAGGGTGCTGCCTTCTCGGCCGATTTGGACATAAATCGAGCTATTGCTGCCACCCTTCTTGTAAGCTGTTGTACTTCTTTTATGTTCTTCGAACTCCGCATAGAAATAATAGCTTGACATTTATCCGGGTTCACTTCTATGCCCCGGTTTGTCAACATGAATCCAAAGAATTTTCCTCCATTAACTCCGAATGCGCATTTTTCAGGGTTTAATCGCATATTGTACCTGCGCAATTGAGAAAAAATTTCGGTTTAAGTCGGCGATATGGTTGCCTTGACTCGGAGTCTTGGCAACCATATCGTCGACGTACACTTCTATATTTTTACCTATTTGCTGCTCAAACACCTTATTCATCAGTCTTTGATATGTGGCTCCAGCATTCTTGATGTCAAATGGCATGACTTTGTAACAGAAGGTTTCCTCTTCTGTAAGGAAAGCCATTTTCTCCTCATCCTCTGGTGTCATCTTAATTTGATTATATCCCGAATAAGCATCCATGAAGCTCAGATACTTGTAACGTGAAGCGTATCAACAAGTTTGTCAATATTATTCAGGAAATATGAACCTGTAGGACATACCTTATTCAGGTCAGTGAAGTCTACACACATCCTCCACTTTTCTGAGGACTTTTTTACCATTACCACATTGGCTAACCATGTAGGATAGCTGAGTTCTCTGATGAAATCCTGCCCGAGGTATCTTTTGATTTCGGCCTCTAGCTGCTTGTTGCTTTTCTTGGCCGAGTACTCTTTTCTTTTGTTTGACAGGTCGGGCTCATGGATTTATTGATAATTTGTGACAAATTACCTTAGGATCTATTCCTGGCATATCTGAAGGAGACCATGCAAACAGATCGGCATTTTTAAGCAAGAGTTGTTGCAGGTCCTGTTTGAGCCCTCCCTCCACCGAGGTCCCAATGTAGGTTACATGTCCTTCTTTTTGTCCTACTTGAAATGATTGAAGTTCTTCAGCCGGGGCAGGCCTCATCTTGGAATCATCTCTCGGATCTAGTTCCTGCAAAAGATTTTCTACACAAATCATGTTAACTTTTTGGTTAATAGAATTTGATAAACCTTTTTCAGGTGGATACTTAAGCTTTAAGCACTCGTTGTAACAAATTCTGGCATCCTTCTGATCTGCGTGAATCGTGCCGACTTATTTGTAGGAGACAGGGAACTTCATTGCCATGTGCGGTGTTGATACTATGGCGCCGAGATCATTCAAAGAAGGTCGGTC
The DNA here is from genome assembly GCA_013621005.1 of Aeschynomene evenia. Taxonomy (NCBI): domain Eukaryota; kingdom Viridiplantae; phylum Streptophyta; class Magnoliopsida; order Fabales; family Fabaceae; genus Aeschynomene; species Aeschynomene evenia. Next base: position 66,689 of record RYYW01000229.1, on the reverse strand, counting down.
GAGGATGATGTTATATGGACTTGGGTAATCAATGATGAGGAATCGAATATCAATTTCTTTTGATCTTCTGTCCTCACCAAAGGTTACCCTCATCCATATGTAACCAATAGTTTTAACTCGGTCTCCAGAGAATGCCACTATATGACCGTTAAATGGGAGTATGGACTGTTCAGATAACTTCATCTTCTTGAAGGTAGTAAGTGTCATCACATCCGTCGCGCTTCCTTGATCGACTAGGACTCTCCTGACAAGGAAATTAAAGATAGAGACAGAGATCACCATAGGATCGTTTATGTTTTCATCTAAACCTCTAAAGTCAGAAGCATAGAATAAGATTACCAGGGTTTGTTGAAGCTGAGGTAGGTTGGATGTACTTCATTCAAGGTTCATGATGTGCCAAATTGATATTTTTCGGGCCGAACTGGTCTCGCCTCCTCATGCGAAGCCTCCCGCTATATGATTAACCACTTCTCTTGCTGGTTCTCGATAATTTCCGTTCCTGGGGGGAGATCGGCTTCCCCGATTGTAATTCCTTCTCGGTGACCGGCTCCTTGGTCTCCTTCCTCTATCAGCATAGTGATCATTTGCCCTTCTGAACCGTTTCATATGTAGTGTGTCTGAAGCATCTATGGAACTCGCACCTTTATGACCGATCAGTTCCTTCGGGAGGATCTTGGTTCTTTGGTCTAGGGAGTCGCACTAAACCTACGCTGCACACTTCACGAAGAATAATATCCTTTCTAGCATTTAAAGGAGTATAGTTATTATACCTTGCCCTTTCATAAGGTTTTAACCGGATGTTCGGTTTGTTATCTCGTCTGTCATGCTTTCGGAAATGTGCTTTTTGTTGCGGGTAGTTTCTTCCCTCTTGTTTGTTTTTTCCTGATTCCTCATCCAGCTCTTCAGCGTTGATATATCTGACTGTTCGTTCTCAGAATTCGGCCATAGTTTTGGGTCGTTGGATTTGTATGCTTTTTACAAAAGGTTCAGGTCTCAGGCCAACTTTCGCTGTGAACAACTCAACAACTGGATCTAGATCTGGTATCTGCATAACTTCAGCATTAAAATGAGTTATATATTCTCTTAACGACTCGTTCGGACCTTGTTGGAATCTCGCCAGAGCTTCCTCATTCTTTGTGTAAATTTTAGAAGAAGAAAACTGAGTAGTGAAGGCGGCCGTTAACTCCTCGAAATTGTAGATCGATTTCGGAGGCAGCTGTGCGAACCACACTTCAGCTACTCCATCTAAGAATGTAGGAAAAACCCTGCATAAAACACGGTCAGAAGCGTGCTTAGTGAACATTGCATGTTTATATTTGGATATGAATTGATGGGGATCTCCGGTTCCATCATATGGTTTCAGAGTTAGTGGAAGGTTTAGGTGAAGCGACAATGGCTCCTCCATGAGTTCCGCTGAGAAGGGGTCAGGTTGAACTTTTGAGACCCCATGACTCCTTCTTTCATGAAGCTCTTCTTGATGGCTCTCTTGATGGTCTTGATCTTTTTTAGCTCTTTCTTCACGAAGCACTCTAATTTCCTCAGCTAGTCTCTGATTGTCCTCCATCACCTGAATGGACTGTTCGCCTATTCTTTGCACGGCTGATAATAGGTCAGCTGTAACACCCCGCTACTTAGGGGTGTCTGTGCGAATGGCACTATCCCAACGAACACGCTATTAGGACATAGAAACTAAACAATATCATAATTACGCGAACTGATAACTGTATAAACTGAAATAATTGTTTAACTGATAGTCGTTTATAACTGTATAACTGCTGTGAATACTGACAGTATCTGAATATCAAGCTAATCTGGTGTATGAAACATAACTGAAAAGGAAACACGCCTCTAAAGTCTGGAGCAAACTATTACAACTGAACTGTCTATGAAACTAATAACTGGAATAAACATAAGCAATAATTAAGACTCCACGATCAAAGCGGAGCTCACCCAGATAATAGTTGCGCGACCTCTAGTGGATCAATGGCTCCTCGTCTGCTGCAGGATCGTACTCTGAAACATGGTTGATGAGGGGTGAGTCATCGACTCAGTGATAGGGAACATGCATGCAATGCAACATTCATAACATATATAACACAACTAACATGTTATCAACCACACAACCAATATCCTGTCGAGCTGTCCCACTAAAGTCTGCATACCAAGTCCTTTACTATAAATTGTATCTGTAATCTGTCACCTAGCGCTCAACATGGGCATAATCTAATCTGACTCAGCGCGCGACATGAGTTTACTCATCTCTAACCCACGTGGGGTATAACTGTATCTGTAACCAAGTCGTCCGATATCCGGGATCGGAATGTACTTGGCTGGCTCGGGCGACTCACCGCTAATTAGTAAACCATACTAAGATACCGGGACTGACCACCGGCCATAGCGTCTGACGTAAACGAATCAGGGGCGGTGTAACTACTCAAGACAGTCAGCACATAACTCACTCAAGCAATCATACATATCATGAATTCTACTTATAGTCTATTTATCTGTCTTGTATTATCTTAATCACATGTTATATCATAAACCAATAAACAACCAATCAATCAACAAATCATATACACAACATAAATAGCATAAAAACATAAGTCGCTGAGGAACTCCAACCACCGTCTCTATCTCAGATTCAGGTCCTTTTGCTCGAAGGTGTACTTCAGACTCTTGTGATCCGTGAAGATCTCACATGTGTCCCCATACAGGTAGTGTCTCCAGGTCTTCAAAGCAAAGATCACTACTGCCAGCTCCAAATCATGTGTAGGGTAGTTCTGCTCATGCTTCCGTAGCTGCCTGGACGCATAAGCAATCACCTGCCCCCGCTGCATCAGCACGCATCCCAAATCAACCCTGGATGCGTCACAGAACACTGAAAAACCACCACTCCCAGACTGCTGAACTAAGACCGGTGCTATGGTCAAACTGTCCTTCAACCTCTGAAAGCTCTACTCGCACTTCTCCGTCCATATAAACTTTGCACCCTTGTGCGTCAAGGCAGTCAACGGTGCTGCTACCGTCGAGGAACCCTTCACGAACCTGTGGTAGTAGCCTGCCAACCCCAAGAAACTCCGTATCTCTGCTGCTGTCGTACCGCCTCTACCTTCTTCGGGTCAACCATGATACCCTCACTCGACACTACGTGCCCCAAGAAAGCCACCATGTCCAACCAGAACTCACACTTCGAGACCTTAGCATACAACTGATGCTCTCTAAGTGTCTGCAACACAGTCCTCAGATGCTCCTCCTGCTCCTCCCTACTCTTGCTGTACACCAAGATGTCATCAATGAACACGATTACAAAGCGGTCCAAGAATAGCTTGAACACTCTGTTCATCAAGTCCATGAAAGCGGCTAGGGCATTCGTCAACCCAAAGGACATCACCAAAAACTCATAGTCCATAACGGGTGCGAAATGCTGTCTTGGGTACATCCTCATCCATGATCTTCAGCTGATGATATCCTGACCTCAAATATATCTTCAAGAAGCACAATGCCCCATGCAGCTAATCGAACAAATCATCAATCCTCAGCAACGGGTAACTGCAGGGGTTAACTGTATCTGTAACCAAGTCATCCGATATCCGGGATCGGAATGTACTTGGCTGGCTCGGGCGACTCACCGCTAATTAGTAAACCATACTAAGATACCGGAACTGACCATCGGCCATAGCGTCTGACGTAAACTAATCAGGGGCGGTGTAACTACTCAAGACAGTCAACACATAATTCACTCAAGCAATCATACGTATCATGAATTCTACTTATAGTCTATTTATCTGTCTTGTATTATCTTAATCACATGTTATATCATAAACCAATAAACAAACAATTAATCAACAAATCATATACACAACATACATAGCATAAAAACATAAGTCGCTGATGAGCTCCAACCACCGTCTCTGTCTCATATTCAGGTCCTTTTGCTCGAAGATGTACTTCAGACTCTTGTGATCCGTGAAGATCTCACATGTGTCCCCATACAGGTAGTGTCTCCAGGTCTTCAAAGGAAAGATCACTGCTGCCAGCTCCAGATCATATGTAGGGTAGTTCTGCTCATGCTTCCGTAGCTGCCTCAACGCATAAGCAATCACCTCCCCCCGCTGCATCAGCACGCATCCCAAATCAACCGTGGATGCGTCACAGAACACTGAAAAACCACCACTCCCAGACAGCTGAACTAAGACCGGTGCTATGGTCAAACTGTCCTTCAACCTCTGAAAGCTCTGCTCGCACTTCTCCGTCCATATAAAATTCGCACCCTTGTGCGTCAAGGCAGTCAACGGTGCTGCTACCGTCGAGAAATCCTTCACGAACCTGCGGTAGTAGCCTGCCAACCCCAAGAAACTCTGTATCTCTGATGTTGTCGTACCGCCTCTACCTTCTTCGGGTGAACCATGATACCCTCACTCGACACTACGTGCCCCAAGAAAGCCACCATGTCCAACCAGAACTCACACTTCGAGAGCTTAGCATACAACTGATGCTCTCTCAGTGTCTGCAACACAGTCCTCAGATGCTCCTCATGCTCCTCATGCTCCTCCCTACTCTTGCTGTACACCAAAATGTCATCAATGAACACGATTACAAAGCGGTCCAAGGATGGCTTGAACACTCTGTTCATCAAGTGCATGAAAGCGGTTGGGACATTCGTCAACCCAAAGGACATCACCAAAAACTCATAGTCCATAACGAGTGCGAAATGATGTCTTGGGTACATCCTCATCCATGATCTTCAGCTGATGATATCCTGACCTCAAATATATCTGTAAGAAGCACACTGCCCCCTGCAGCTGATCGAACAAATCATCAATCCTCAGAACCGGGTACCTGTTCTTCACCGTAACCTTGTTCAGCTGTCTGTAATCGATGCACATCCTCATAGATCTGTCCTTCTTCTTTACGAAGAGCACTGGCGCTCCCCACGGTGATGAACTCGGTCTAATGAACCCCTTATCCAACAACTCCTGCAGCTGACTCTGGAGCTCCCTGAGCTCTACTGGTGCCATACGATATTGGGGTATAGAAATGGGCCTCACTCCTGGCTCTAGGTCTATACCGAGCTCCACCTCCCTGAACTGAGGTTTTCCGGGTAGATCCTCCGGAAACACATCCATAAACTCCCGCACCACAGCGACGTCGCTGCCACTACTTTGCTCCACTAATGTATCACTCACTGCTGCCAGATAGCCACCACACCCCTTTCTCAACAACCGTAGAGCACTCATAGACGATTTCAGACGATCTACCTGTGTACAGCTTCTGATCTGGAACTCTATCGGCCCTCACTCTGGAACCCGGAAAGTCACCGTCTTTCCACGACAATCCACCTCTGCATATTGTGCTGCTAACCAATCCATACCCAAAATCACATCGAACTCTACCATCTCAATAACCATCAGATCCGCCTTTGCGCGAAACTCTCTGACCTGAACTGGACATGATCTGTGAACTCGGTCTACATCTAACAATCCCCCTCCCAGTGTGCTAAACCGGAAAGGTAACTCAAGGATGGAAGGACCCTCACTGAACCTCAAGGCGAAGAACACTGATATGAAGGAATGCGTTGCCCCGGGATCAAGCAACGCTAAAGCCTCAAAATCCCTAACTAATATGATACTTGTAAGAACGGCATTGGATGCGTGGGCATCCTGTCTGGTGATAGAAAAAAGACGGGGCTGTCCTCCGGTGCCCGAACCTCTGCCTCCTGATACTCTACTATCTGTCCTACCACCTCCCCTGCCTCTGCCGGCCGGTGCAAAAGAACGAGCATGACTCTGAGCTGGCTACCCCTGCTGGAAAGGCTGTCTGAACAGAACCCACACTAGGAGTCGGCTGTCCGAACGGACAATCCTTGTACCTGTGGCCCTCCTGACCGCAACTATAGCATCCTCTGGTCCCCATGCGGCAAACTCCAGAGTTAAGCTTGCCGCAGGTCTGGCACTGCGGCGGGAGGAAACAGATCCTTTGTACTGGGACAAGGCTGAGGGCTGGCAAACTCTGCTCTGACTCTGGCCCTGTGAAGCTGTGGGGAGAACCGGAAAGGGTGCTGAAGAGATGGCCCTGCCCGGCTGGAACCCCGAAGACTGATGCTGCTGCTGCTAACTGCGGGTGGGAGTTGCTGCGCCTGAATATGAACTAGTGTGCCTCGCCTTCTTCTCTCCTCTGGCCTGTGCATCCAAAGTCTTCGTCTCGCACGAAAGGGCAGCATTCAGTGCCTCATCATAACTCTCTGACGTCTCGTAGCACGTCAAAGCAAACCTGTACTGGGTGGGGAGTCCCTGAAGAAAACGCTTCACCCTCTTGTTCGGGGTCATGGGGAACTGAGTGACCCCAGCGAGTTGAGTGAACTCATCATCATAATCTGTGACCGTCATCTCTCTAGTAATCCTCAGATTCAAGAAGGTCTTCAGTGCTCGGTCCCTCAAGCTGGCGGGAATGAGTCTATCTCTGAACCCTCGGGTGAACTCCTCCCAGGTCAGTCGTGGGGCATCCGAGCCTCTGTTGTCCCGTAAGGATCGGTACCAAGTATCGTCTATCCCTTCTAGCTGCTGTCCAGCCAACTCTGCAGTGAGCTCCGACGGTATACAAAGAATCTCGGCCTTTTTCTGATTCCAGCCAAGAAAAGTTGCCGGCTCTATATCTCCTGGTACGCTAGAGAAGTGCGGAGGGTTTGACCGGCTAAAACGATCGATCAGCTGGTCCTCCGTCACTCTCGGGGTCTGCTGTGTTGCGGCTGTCTGCTGTGCCTGTAAGGCTACTATCTCTGCTAACGCGGCGACAGTGTCGCGTAAGCTCTTAAGCCCGGAACCGGATGAAGTGCGGCGTCGAAGAGGAGGCATGATCCTGGCGAGGTCAAACCATAAGATATATCAGGAAAGAGATTTCAAAGGAGACATTGACTACTACTGAATTTAGCTGACTTTACTTTCTATGGACCTCCTGTGACACTTCATTCCATGGCGATGGGTGCACTTCCATTAACATGGTTGCCGACACTTAAGATTCCTAGCTCCAGACTCCAGGGGGGAAACCTGGCTCTGATACCAACTATAACACCCCACTACTTAGGGGTGTCCGTGCGAAGGGCACTATCCCAACAAACACGCTATTAGGACATAGAAACTAAACAATATCATAATTACGCGAACTGTATAAACTAAAATAATTGTTTAACTGATAGTCGTTTATAATTGTATAACTGCTGGGAATACTGACAGTATCTGAATATCAAGCTAATCTGATGTCTGAAACATAACTGAAAAGGAAACATGCCTCTAAAGTCTGGAGAAAACTATTACAACTGAAACTGAACTATCTATGAAACTAATAACTGGAATAAACATAAGCAATAATTAAGACTCCATGATCAAAGCGGAGCTCACCCAGATAATAGTTGTGCGACCTCTAGTCGATCAACGGCTCCTCGTCTGCTACAGGATCGTACTCTGAAACATGGTTGATGAGGGGTGAATCATCGACTCAGTGATGGGGAACATGCATGCAATGAAACATTCATAACATATATAACACAACTAACATGTTATCAACCATACAACCAATATCCTGTCGAGCTGTCACACTAAAGTCTTCATACCAGGCCCTTTACTGTAAACTGTATCTGTAATCTGTCACCCACCGCTCAGCATAGGCATAATCTAATCTGACTCAGCGCGCGGCATGAGTTTACTCATCTCTGACCCACGTGGGGAATAACTATATTTGTAACCAAGTCGTCCGATATCCGGGATCGAAACGTACTTGGCGGGCTCGGGCGACTCACCGCTAATTAGTAAACCATACTAAGATACCGGGACTGACCACCGGCCATAGCGTCTGACGTAAACTAATCAGGGGCGGCGTAGCTACTCAAGAAAGTCAGCACATAATTCACTCGAGCAATCATACGTATCATGAATTCTACTTATAGTCTATTTATTTGTCTTGTATTATCTTAATCACATGTTATATCATAAACCAATCAATCAGCAAATCATATACACAACATACATAGCATAAAAACATAAGTCTCTACTATTCTACTCTAACCACCTAACATGTTACTACTTCTACTACTACTCTACTACAAACACATGCATAATCACTTTATTATTATCTTTCCTAACTATCTAATTATCAAACATAAATATATGCCATAAATGCTACACTACATACAAAACCTCCACTCACCTGGATACTCTTGACACTGAGAATCACCGTCAGCTCCGGCTCCAGCCAGCGGCACTGCGTTCGCACCTGAAGTGCAAAAAGGACCCATTAAGACCCCTGAAGGAAAGAAAACAAAACTTGAACTGAGAACGCGACTGTCACGCTCGCTAACACGCAAGAAAGGCAGAATTTCCTGCTCTTTACTCACCGTCAGGAACTTTGCTCGTACTGAGAAATCCCCGAGGCGTCAAAAGTCACTCCAACAGAGTTCCTTTATAGAAAAAGAACGCCCAAAAGAACTGCTCTTGAAAAAGGCGGGAGAATGAGGTGTAAAGAAAGAGCTCCACTACTACTCATAGGTGAGGGGGGAAAGGATGACAACATGCTGTAATCGATGTGGGACTCGACTTGGTCGCTAGCGACTAACACATGGTCGCTAGCGACCAGCTTCTCGCTAGCGGGAGCTAACTGATCGCTAGCGAGCCCCCTTCTGACAGCAACTTGCTGACGTGTCCTAAAGAGAGTCATTGCTAAGGGACACTGTGATACGAGGTATCACATCAGCCAACGTAGGATTCTCTTCTGCCATGTCTCCAGTCTAGTTGTTTGTTGTAAAGGAATGGGGTGGGGTAATGATTTTACTCCGAGGCCCCACGGTGGGCGCCAATGTTCTTGCCCTTCTAGAACTTAGGCCGATTCCTTCTTGAGCCGACTTCTCCAATACTTGAGCTCTAGTAGCCTTCAGAACCAGGCGGAGGTGTACCTGAAAAGGCACTGCGACGCTCAAGTCAGTAGTGATTCTAGAAGGCAAGTACGAAAGTAGTAAGTCTCAATCAACAATGGATCAAAAGTCACTTACCTGGTTTAGGCTGCCAAGCTCGCTATAAGGGGGAGCTGGTATCCTAGAGTTAATTACCTTAAATGCTCATTATTGCTCATTATTGGTAATGATGAGGCTTGTCTGAGGAGAGCGTTACTATTCGGTCTTAACTCGGCCTGAAGTATTCTCCACGTGACTTAATTCTGTATACAATGGGTCGAGTTCCGTGTGGTGCGGCCTGAGCGACTTTGGTGATTCGGCCCTATAGTCCACAACAACTACCTATTATTGCATGTCAATATTTTAAAAGATAATATAATTATCTAAGTTGTACGTAGAAAATAAAAAAATTATATATTTAAATATAAAAACAAGCTAAGTATTTAAAAATTAATTTAAAACATAAAAAATTAAAAAACATGATTTGTAGAAAACATTAATTATAATTTTATTTGAACATATTGTGGTTAATTTAATCATCAATTATTTTAAAATTTGAAAAACTTTAAGAGTAAATACCCATTTTGGTCCTTCAAGACTAAAATGAAGGACAAAATAGTCCTTCAAGATAAGCAAATGACAATGTGGTCCCTCAAGATTTGACGTGATGGACAAAACAGTCCCTCAAGATATGAAAGTGACAACATGGTCATTTATGATTGAAATTTTAAGATAACATAATCCTTCAACTTGTCCTAAATTTACAATTTTGAGGGATCATATTGTCCTAAACTTTCAATCTTGAAGGATCATGTTGTCACTTTGATATCTTGAGGGACTATTTTGTCCATCACGATAAATTTTACGGGACCACATTGCCATTTTCGTATCTTGAGGGACTATTTTGTCCCTCATGTTTTCTTAAGGGACCAAATGAGGTATTTACTCAAACTTTAATAATAAAACACAAATGAGTTAAATTTGATAATTTTTTCAATAATATATTTATTCACATATAGTTATCAAAATTTAATTATCAAATTAGTTTTAAATTGTTTATTCAATAAAACATAACTAGAGAATTTAACTTATATTCTCTCTGTTTATTTAAAGTTCATATCAAATATATACATACAACACTAATTAGAAATATCGAATAGTGTAACATCCTCTTTTTGAGTTAAAAATTGATATTTTACTACAACTTATTTTACCAAACTAACTCATTTTCATAAATAAATTATATCATAAAGTAGACATAAATTTGTGCTAATAGTATTTATAATTTTAAAATTTTTATGAGTATCATTATATAAGTAAATTATACACACAATATATTTTATATGAGTAAAAATAAATAAATAAATACCTATACATGTTAGGAAAGTAACCTGTGACATATATGTTTTGCTCTTGATCATATCCTGATCTGAGTCAACCGTGGTTTCGGCTGCTGATTCCCATATCCTGATCCAAAAGCATTCTGTGTCAACCGTGGTCTCGGCTGCTGATTCCCGTAACCCGGTCCATACCACAAATGCTCTCCAGGGCCTGGCCCCCACCTAGGCGGTTTCCATTCCAAATAACCTCGAGAATACACCCTCCTTAGGTGTGGGTTTTCACTCTTCCTGGCTATTACGTCTTTAGAGTCAACCTTATTAGCTTCTGCCTTTGGTTTCCAAACCCTTCCACGAAGGTTTCTGTTCATCATTCTTTCCTCTGAAACTGACACCATGTTAATGCTAGCCGGAGGGAAGGGATTGGACTCTACGTTGACAACCGATTGAACACGGTCAGCAAGCTTGAACCTGCCCTCCTTCAGTCCCTTCTGAATGGCATTTCGGAAGACCAAACAATTTGTTGTAGGGTGAGTCCAAGAATTGTGCCACTTACAATATTATACCCCTTTTGTCTTTCAAAAGGAAGTAAAAAATTTGCTCTGCTTTTGTGATATCAAACAAATACGGCTCCCTACTTCCTGGTTTGACTCTCTCCTTCCCTTTTGCAGCTGTGAGGGCAGGACAAGAGTATACCTCGCTCTTCTTCAACATCTCAGCTACCATCACTTCTCCAGCTGGAGATTCTTCTTCGTAAACCAACTCTTCATCATCTGATTCCCCTTCAACCACATTAATATTCTGAGGAGGCTTATTAATCGCGAAGCGACCCACTCTTTTCAGCTCTTTCTCTTGGATTAACCGTTCGTACCTCACGGCTTTCTCGGCTAGCTGTCCAAAATCAGAATAGTCCCCAACTAACAACCTCTCTCTCAGTTGAGGGTTCATGTTATTTACAGCAATAGCTGTACATTCTCCATCTGATATCTGAGCACTACAGATTCCCCGGATCTTTCTGAACCTTTCAAGAAAATCTCCAACCGGCTCTTGCCCTTTCTGCTTAATAGCAATAAGATCCAACAATGAAGCTTCAGGTCTCGTTTTGTAGAAACGATCATGAAAAGCCCTTTCCATATCAGCCCAGCTATTTATAGAATTTGGCGGCAACGACGAGTACCAAGAAAACGCTATCCCAGTCAGAGAGGACGGGAACAACTGAAGCCTTAGGTACTCATTATGCCCGGCCTCCGCACATTGTACTGTAAAGCGGCTAATATGTTCCATTGTAGATTTTCCATCTTCACCTGAAAAAGTAGTGAAATCGGGAGCCCGAAAACCCCTGGGGAATGGGATCCTGTCAACCCATTCTGGATACGGCTTTCGATACACAGGCATCTCCAATGGTCTCAATTGCAAGCCAAAATGCTGCCGAAGTACATCAGCAATCATATTACGATCACACAATTGAGGCTGTACTGGATTCCTCGGCTGCAACCCTTCCTCTTGTTGATAGACGGGCGCCTGAGGATTACCCACAAAGCCTTGCATTCCTCCATGCGACTCTGTCCACATATTCGGCTGCGGCTGCCAGTTTTGTGCACACGGCGTGGGAGGTCTAAAGCCAACAGGGCCAAAAGGGCGAGGCGTGCCCCCTTGCTGTTGGTATGCTTCCCCGCCATATGGCATACCGATATTGCCGATAGCTCCTTCCGGCCTCCTGTGCATATAAACGGAACCATGATTCAAAGGGACAGCTGGACTAGCTGAGATCCCGCCTGCTCCTCCATATGGTGGCATGCCAAAAGTGGTACACCCTTGCAACGGTGTAACCACTGGTTGAGCCATGAATTCCACATTATTCCTTGGTACCGCAACATTATCAACCTCACTAGTGATTCCTGCAACCAACCCTCCTATTCCCTCGGTCACGAAAGGAGGTGTTTGCGGCATCATCGGAGGTGCACTAGAAACAGCAGCTTGAGGGTGGTAACCCTCCGTTTGTAAAACGTTACGAACCATGGGTCGCACGATCTCACCCATTTGTTGTGACACTTGATACATGAGGTCATGCATTCCTTCTTCGATTTGTTGCCTGATAAAGGCCATAGAAATCATCGAAGCGTTCCTTGATGACGAACCAGCACCCGCCGCTGTGGTCGGAATTATAGGTCCTTCACTACCTATTCCAGCAGTCACGACGATAGTGGTCGCATCTGTTTTGCCCTTAGGCTTGGGTGTACCAGCGTTCGTCGATGAGCTCATTTCGGAAAATCGCCCAGACCTTAACTGCATTTGCCAGAGATGGTCGAGGCCTATTTTGTTTGTAATACTCCCGTAAGTCCCATCGGGCGTGCCAATTATGTTGTCGCTGAAAATAGCTTCGGCTAACTTAACAGCCGAATGAACAACAACGTAATGATCCCTTCGACTAAAGGCGACTACGCTGAGGACGGGAATCTTGCCCTCAACTGTAAGTTCCCCAAATGTCTTAGGAAAAGAAGCAAGACTTTAGGCAGGAGAAAATGATTAAAGAGAAATATGGGCGAAATTAGAGTGAAATTGAATTGACTTGAATTAACTCTCAAGAAACTCGCAAATACACCAATTATAAGAATGAATTCTAACTACATATACTCCTAGAAATGAAATAACGGTAAGATAAAGACTGAAAATGAATAATAAGCTTGCTCTAGTGCTTTTCGGATGCCTTAATCCTAGCTAACCGCTCCTTTTATATAGCCCTTCATTTGACCTCTTCTTGCGCTTATCCCGACTCCATATCTCGCCACTCAGCTTCGTGTCGCTTTACTCCTACTTTTCCGCCTCCTTTCGCTCACCTGAACGTTCAAAACCCATCACTTTAGCCACTTTCCACAATTCTCGTAACTGCCTCCCAACACGTTCTTCAGCCGTCCTCTTCTCTAGCCGCAGTCGTACTCACTCAGCTGTTGTTACCCGTTTCGTTCGGCTAACCAACGCTTCGACTATCCTTACTCGGCTACATATTTTACAACTAACGTCCTTTCGCCTATTAGTCATTTTCTTGGGATAACACTATTATTATTATTATTAGAGTGAAGTACCAAATTAACTCCCGAAAGATTTTGTCGCTGACAAAATCACCCCCAAAACATTTTAACGACAAAATAGCCCCCCAATGATGTTTAACGTTTGACAAAAGACACCCACCGTGAACTTTCTTCAACGGACGTTAACTACAGTGATGAGGTGGAATACACAGTGCCACCTTGGATATTTCTATACAATCAAAATCCCTAATTAGTGTCTCTTTCCCCAAATTTATGAATTGAAACCCTAAATCATCTTCTACTCTCTCCCCTCATTCTCCCTAAAAAAGACACTAATTATGGTTTCAATTCATAAATTTGGGAAAGAGACACTAATTATGGATTTTGATTGTATAGAAATATCCACAGTGGCACTGTGTGTTCCATCTCATCACTGTAGTTAATGTCTGTTGAAGAAAGTTCACGGTGGGTGTCTTTTGTCAAACGTTAAACATCATTGGGGGCTATTTTGTCGTTAAAATGTTTTGGGGTGATTTTGTCAGCGACAAAATCTTTCGGGGGTTAATTTGGTACTTCACTCTTATTATTATTATTATTATATCATCACATTTATTTGGTCTGTTATACTGGCTAAATTAGTTCATCTGCTTCTACTATCTTCTTCTAATAATCTAACAATATTATTATAATTATTACTATTATATATATATATATATGTTTATATTTCTGTCATTTATATTTCCGTATTTATATTTCAGTCATTTATATTTCCGCATTTATATTTCAGTCATTTATATTTCCACCTTTATATTTCAGTCATTTAAATCTCAGTTATTAAGTTATCAAGATTCATGATAATTTTGGGGATCAATACTAATCTAACACCTTAATCTAACATTCATCACCCTAATCTAACACAATGAAATAAAAATATTTGATCCCTTAAAAAATTAACATCCATCTTGATAATTATATTATATTATATATATATATATATATATATATATATACACGTACTGTTATATATATATATATATAGGTATATTAATATGCTATTATTATTATTATTATATATATTATTATTATTACATACCGTTATCTACACATATATATATATATATATATATATTTATACATTCATATACTTACTGTTATATATATGTCAGTATTATATATATATATATATATATATATATATATTAGTATTATATATGTTTTTATTATTATTTTTAATGTTTATCCTTATTATGGTTATTATAGTCATGGCATTCAAGAATTTAACTAATTATGTGCTTTATATTTTTATTGATAATGTAAAATCTCAAGAGCATATATTCATTAATACATACAAATGATAAATAAAAGTAACTAAGAAATATCACTAGCCGTCAGGAAGGCTTTGTGAAATGTAAATCTCTGCTTTGTCGTCACGATGTTATGAGTACCACCATGATTGGGAATTCCCTAAGAGAAGGCCTTCGATTAATTATGTGGGACAAGCAGTTGAACGTAAAGTGGAAAGATAATTCTTAAGAAAAATTGCATTGCATTGCATGCATGTTTGCTGTTCATGAAACTATATATTATGAACTATGATGTGATGATATATTGAACTATTACTTTGATCATGAAAGATGGGTAATCAAGTTAATTTTCCGTGGTCGACACGGGGGATCATCATTAGTTCGAAAATAATTTTTAAATGTGCTCATTATCTACTGAGAATTTTAAATTCTCATTATATATACTTTCGTGATAGATGATTCCAGATTCACCGCAGTGAAGCTTCAAGGAAGGATGAATCATTCTGTTGTTTGTAATATATATGGAAAGTACATAAATAAGGCGTGTTGTCTGCCATGTGTGTACTAGTGGACGTATTGTAAAAATAACTTCTGTAAAATTATAGTGTCTCATTGTTACATTATACAATGAGCTTTATTATGAACGGGTGTTACATTAGATGGTATCAGAGACTCGTTCCTAGGCACATATAAAGTTTAGGGGAAACATGTCATGCATTGTGTGGTTCATGTTCTATCTGCATGTCTTATAGTTTATCTGATGCACTAATTCTACCATGTTGAGCCTGATCAACTCAATATTGGGTTGTTTATGCATTTGTAGGACTATATGGCATCAGAAGGACAGAACCCACAAGCACAGAGTGTACAAAGTGACACTCCGTCAGGGATGGTTGAAGCCGTTCAATGTTTGGCTCAGGCTTAGGCTGAGACAATTAGATTGTTAATGCAACAAATGGAAGAGTCACGAGCTAGAAATGGTGACCACAGTAGTGAAGGTAATGGAAACTCTAGTAAGGAATCACCCACATTTAACCCAACCTATCGCTGCCTTTCTGATTTTGAAAAAGCCAAACTACCCTCTTTTACCGGAGAATATGACCCTATAGTAGTGGAAAGGTGGGTAATGAGGCTAGAGAAAATTTTCACCGCACTAGGATTTGGGGATAAAGAAAAAGTAACCTTTGCTACCTACAAATTAGAGGGAGATGCAGAACTATGGTGGAGAAATGCTAAGAGTGTTTTAGAATCCCAAAAAGTTGAAATCACATGGGAGATGTTTTTAACCACTCTTTATGATAAGTATTTCCCTGGTTGTATCAAAGATGAACAAGAAGCTAAATTTTTACAACTCAACCAAGGAGACCTTGCCATTGATAAGTATGTTTCCAAATTTGAAGAATTAGCCAAATGTTCTGGCCGCCTTAAAGACAAACCTAATGACCCATGGAAAGCCACAAAATTCCAACAAGGTTTAAGGCCTGAGATTAAGGACATAATATCCACCCTTGAAGTAAAAGATTATGCCACCCTAGTGAACAAGTGTAGAGTAGCCGAGAAATCCTTCCTGGAAGTAAAGTTTGAAGGGAAAGACAGAACTTTTTCAAAAGAAAGAAGGGGAACGAGATCCAAAAGAACAATAAGTTTAGGAAGGGGGAGAACTATGGGGGCAAAAACCAAATACCAGCTAGGGAATTCATACCTTCATGTGATAAATGTGGTAAACCTCATAGCTCTAGACCTTGTTATGCTGGAATGAATGTCTGCTCTTGATGTGGCAAATCTGGACATCACATCAGAGACTGTAAGGTTGAAAAACCAACAACCAACCCTGTACCCAAACCACATGTTAAAGGAAGAGTATTCACTTTAAATGGAGAGGATGCAACTCCTTCTCCAAACATAATTAAAGGTAATTGTATATTGAAAAATAATCTCTTAATTGCATTGTTTGATACGGGTGCTACTCATTCTTTCATATCAATTAACTTTGTGAAGAAGATGAATTTATCTTTGTCTTCACTACCCTTTGACTTGCTAGTGTCTACTCCTACGGGAGAACAAGTTTCCTCCTCTCATGCATGTTTGAATTGTCCAATTTTAATCGAAGGAAGGTCTTTCCGTATTGATCTTGTGTGTTTACCTTTGATTGGAATTGATATCATAATTGGATTGGATTGGTTGTCTGAAAATGGCGTTCTCCTAGATTGTTCTAGAAAACTTGCATATTTTCCCAGTGATTCCTTTCAAGGACAAAATTCTTATGACTTCCTATGCCTTGATGTCATTCAAGTAAATGAGTGTCTGCCAAAAAAAATTCCTGAATTTCTTCTCTATTCTTTAAAATCGGAGGTTGAACAAGACATAAACACTATACCTGTAGTGAGAGATTTTCCAGCAGTGTTTCCTGAGGACATTGTGACCTTACCACCCAAAAGAGAGGTTGAGTTTTCCATTGACCTACTTCCAGGAACTGGACCTTTATCCTTTGCACCATATAGGATGTCTCCTTTATAATAGTTATCATTCTAGTATAGGGATGGCACCGTTTGAAGCCTTGTATGGTAGAAAGTGTAGGTCACCTTTGTGTTGGACAGAAGTAGGTGAGAAGAGTCTGTTAGGACCTGACATTGTGCAACAAACCACAGAAAAGATTAAGTTCATTAGAAACAAACTACTCACTGCTCAAAGTAGACAGAAAAGTTATGCCGACAAAAGAAGACGACCTCTCGAATTTAAAGAAGGAGATCATGTTTTTCTCAAAGTCACTCCTACTACTGGTATTGGCAAAGCCTTAAAGTCTAAAAAGTTAAGTCCCAAGTTCATCGGTCCATTCCAAACTCTTAAAAGATTCGGTCCTCTTGCATATCAAATTGCACTTCCCCCTAGTCTGTCAATCCTCCATAATGTCTTCCATGTTTCCCAACTCCGAAAGTATTGTTTTGATCCTTCACATGTCATAAGTTATGAAACAATGCAAGTAAGAGATAATTTGACATATGAAACTACACTGATACAAATTATCGATAGATCTGTTAAAACTTTAAGAGGAAAAGAAATTCCTTTAGTGAAAGTGGTTTGGAAAGGGTTGTCGAATGATGAAGCAACATGGGAACTAGAAGACGAAATGAGAAAAAACTACCAAGAGCTTTTCCATATAGGTCAGTAAATTTTGGGGACAAAATTCCTAAAAGGGGGAGAATTGTAACATCCTCTTTTTGAGTTAAAAATTGATATTTTACTACAACTTATTTACCAAACTAACTCATTTTCATAAATAAATGATATCATAAAGTAGACATAAATTTGTGCTAATAGTATTTATAATTTTAAAATTTTTATGAGTATCATTATATAAATAAATTATACACACAATATATTTTATATGAGTAAAAATAAATAAATAAATAAATACCTATACATGTTAGGAAAGTAATCCGTGACATATATGTTTTGCTCTTGATCATATCCTGATCATATCTCTTAATCTTATTATGTCCATGTTTTAATTATATATATATATATATATATATATATATATATATTGAACCTTGTCTATATAAAGCAATCAAGTGTAGGCTAATTCTTCACGATTAGTAATGTGTGCATTAAAGGAGAGAAAGTGCACTCTATAAGAGAGAGAGGGGCTGTTGCTTCAAAAAAAAAATTATTACAAAAAAAAAAGAGTAAGATATGGTAGAAGTAAATAAGGAAGAAAAATAAGAATGGAGTTTATATAAAGGTTATTGGAACATCAAATACTAAGGTAGATATGAGTTCTGTTTCAAACACTCTTGATTATCATACTATTATTATTATTACTATTATTATTATTATTATTATTATTATTATTATTATTATATCATCACATTTATTTGGTCTGTTATACTGGCTATATTAATTCATCTGCTTCTACTCTCTTCTTCTAATAATCTAACACTATTATTATAATTATTACTATTATATACCTATATATATATATATATATATATATATATATATATGTTTATATTTCTGTCATTTATATTTTCGTATTTATATTTCAGTCATTTATATTTCCGCATTTATATTTCAGTCATTTATATTTCCACCTTTATATTTCAGTCATTGAAATCTCAATTATTAAGTTATCAAGATTCATGATAATTTTGGGGATCAATAGTAATCTAACACCTTAATCTAACATTCATCACCCTAATCTAACACAATGAAATAAAAAGTTTGATTCCTTAAAAAATTAACATCCATCTTGATAATTATATATATATATATCTACGCTATTAGTATTATATTACTATTATATATATATATATATACACACACGTACTGTTATATATATATATAGGTATATTAATATGTTATTATTATTATTATATATATTATTATTATTACATACCATAGTTATCAGACTCGACCTGGAATTCGACTCGGTCGAGGTACTGGGTCATTGGGCTAGTGGTTCGACCGATGAGTCAATAGTTCAACCGGTCGATAGTTAAACCGGTCTAGTAAAAATATTATAATAAATATATAAAATAAATTTTAAAAATATTATTACATAAGAAATATTTTTTATTAATAAATAATGCACAATATAAAACAGCTCAATTATTTAAGTATATCTAAATGTCTCACATAATTCCATTGAATATTTTCTTGTATTGTTAAAATTATAAATACTATTAGCACAAATTTATGTCTACTTTAGAATATAATATATATATATATATACATTCATATACTTACTGTTATATATATGTCAGTATTATATATATATATATATATATATATATATTAGTATTATATATGTGTTTATTATTATTTTTAATGTTTATCCTTATCATGGTTATTATAATCATGGCATTCAAGAATTTAACTAATTATGTGCTTTATATTTTTATTGATAATGTAAAATCTCAAGAGCATATATTCATTAATGCATACAAATGATAAATAAAAGTAACTAAGAAATATCACTAGCCGTCAGGAAGGCTTTGTGAAATGTAAATCTCTGCTTTGTCGTCACGATGTTATGAGTACCACCATGATTGGGAATTCCCTAAGAGAAGACCTTCGATTAATTATGTGGGACAAACAGTTGAACGTAAAGTGGAAAGATAATTCTTAAGAAAAATTACATTGCATTGCATGCATGTTTGCTGTTCATGAAACTATATATTATGAACTACGATGTGATGATATATTGAACTATTACTTTGATAATGAAAGATGGGTAATCAAGTTAATTTTTCCGTGGTCGATACGGGGATCATCATTAGTTCGAAAATAATTTTTAAATGTGCTCATTATCTACTGAGAATTTTAAATTCTCATTATATCTACTTTCGTGATGATTCCAGATTCACCGCAGTGAAGCTTATGGAATGTACATAAATAAGGCGTGTTGTCTGTCATGTGTGTACTAGTGGACGTATTGTAAAAATAACTTCTGTAAAATTATAGTGTCTCATTGTTACATTATACAATGAGTTTTATTATGAACGGGTGTTACAAATAGCATATTTGAAAAGTACCAAAGGAAGCATCATCTTATCCATATTACTAATTATCTTTTTCTTAATTATTTCATTATTCATATTCTATCTTCTATTAATAAAAGGTTTAAATAAAAAAATTAATAATTATTGTATACAATTTTTAAGTAAACAATTAATAAAAATAAAATTTTAAAAGTAATTAAATTAAAATTGAGAGAGTAGAGAAGACATCTATAATACATACAAAACTAATAATATATTAATGGATGTGTACTACCAATATTATACTTATTATTACTAATTAAAATAATTATATAATTATATAATTATATATTATATAATTATATATTATATAAATTGGCAGACTGCCTGATAAATTTTTTCCATCCGATATACGCCCGAAATTATCTTCGTGTCTCCTGTTGTTATATATGTATTTTAGCCTCAACTGTTAGTTGAGCCACTAGTCCATACAGATTAGTTTGGTATAGCTCCATTCAGCTGGTCCAAATTACATTGCAACCTTGTCTCAATGGGCCCACGTGTACAATCGCAACAGAGGAGCCACTTCCATGGGTAAGAAAGTGAATAACAAATCATAACACAACAAACATTGAATTAAATTACAATTAAAATTAAAATATTGACGAGCTTGTTCATCTACTTCTAGCAGCTATTGGCAGAGAATCCAACGAGCGAGTTAGCGACGTCGAAACCGACACGTGTCCCCTGCTGCTGGACGTTCCCAAAAATTGACAACGAGGACGTCGTGGGTGCAAATGCAAAGCAGAATGTCCCCACCGAGTCAACCGGTATCAGGTAATTCTTCGCCGGTAACGGTAACTCCTTCCCTCCTGGAAAATGAAACGACACCGTCGGGACCTCCACGCTCGACTTCGACGACAGGTTATAGCACGTGTCAAACAGTGCGACACCGTTGGCCCTCGGCAACCCCCTCGTCCCCCTTGAAAACGCGTCCCTCAACACGTCGTACACCTCCTCGCGCAACCGCGTCACCGCCGTGCCGGAATCCACAATAATCCCTCCGCCTCCATTCCCATCAACATCAAAACTCGTCTCTGGAATAGGAAGCATCTCACCGCCAACACCGATTCCCGTCAATCCAAGATAATAAAACGTGGCCATCTGCTCATTCTTTCGTAACGGCGCGGTGACCACGTAACGAGACAAGGGCGAGTGGAACTCGAGACTGGAGACCGAGTCGGAATCGCGGTCCACGAGGCAGTATGAGAAGGAGGTTGTGTTGAGCTGAGCAGGGAACGAGAGAGCGCCGCCGCCGAGACCGAGCAACCCGGCAGCGCCAACGAACAGACCCTCGTTGTTGTGGCCGCAGCCAATAGCGACGTTTGGGACTGAAGTGGAGCCAAACGTGATGGTCTCCTTAGCGAAGTCTCCTACGGTGAAGGATCCGTCTCCGTAGGAGACTTCATAGAGGCACGTGCCGTTGCGGCACTCGGAGAGGTCCAGGGACCTGCACTGCGGCGCGGCGCAGGGGATCGGCGCGTATGAAGCCGACGAAGCCGGCTCGAAGATCGGGTCGGCTTGGTCGTAGCAGTTGGCGCAGGGCGCACACTGGATCCAGCTCACGTCGCTTCCCGTGTCGACGACAAGGTAGGATTGACTCGGTGGGTTTCCGATTCCGACTCGGACGAAGTACTCGCCACTTCCCTGACTCGTCCCGGACACAAGCGGTGCCTGCATTTCCTCGGTGCTCAACTCACTCGCTGACTCAGCTGGGTGGCGTTTGAGTGCGAGATCTAGGCGAGTTTGTAAGGAGTGAACTCGAGCAGAGTCGCGCTTGAGTCGCGATAGTGTTAGGGATTTGTAATCGATGTGGGTGGATTTTTGAATTGAGGCGCGATAATATAGTTGAAGAGAGAGTGGGGATAATGAAGGTTCTAGCTGTTGGGGTTTTAACCTTGGGGCATTCTGAGTTTTTTGGAGGGATAAAACGACATCAAAGACTGTCGTTTTGAGGGGTGTGGTGCGAGAATGTGTTGACGGGGATGATGAGAAGAAGAAGATAATGAGTAAGAGAGGAGTAAAGGGTGCCATTAGGTTTGAGTTTGAAGTTACTAAGTAGATGGAGGAGTGTGCATGTGGTGTGGGTTTTTATTTATGATGATGTGTGGGAAGGATCAGTGAAAGTGTTAAGAAGAAGCATTTACTGAGGTTCACGCCAAGCTCACTGGGTACGGACGGAATTGATAACGAAGCAGATAACAAAGCTAATTAAAGCTAAAGCCAAAACAGAAAAGAAAAAAGGAATAAAGACAGAGAAACTTTGAATGAAGGGCTATCGTGTTTTGGTAAGTGTGTAAATTAGATATTGGGGGAAGCTTTGCTCCTGGAATAACATAATAGTAGCAAATTAGCAATGGTAGTTTCATAACCTTTGCATTTTGTGATTACTAATTGTACTGGACTCAATGCAAGACAAGTGGAAATCTCACGGGTAAATTTTTAAGCGTGAGTTTGGATATTCCAAAATAGAAAATGAAATGAATTGCATGAAAATTAAATGAATTGATTTTAAATTATTTCATTTCTCTACAAATTCTTTTTAAAATCACAACATTTTCAAATATGAAGGGAAAGAATTCTATGAAATTTAAAATTCATTTCATTTCTACTTTCTAATTGATTGAAACATAAGATTTCATTCTGAAATCATTTCATTTCTTATTTTTGTAACTTCCAAACACACTCTAAGGTATTATTTTTCAAAGTTAATATATTTTAAAAAATTAATAATGCTACACGTACAATTAAATATAGCCAACGAAAGAGCCAACTATTAATGTTCAATCATTAATATATGTTCAAGCCTCCAACATTCTCAAAATATTATCAATCAATATTCAAAATAAATTAACTAAAAACTCTTTCAAAATCATCCTCAAATTAATCTTTGGGCTTTTCTCAGGTAGACACAAATTGTTTTTCCTGTATGGTACTTGAAAAATGTGTAAGAACGTGATTGATTGAAGGAGTATTGTGCTGACGTAATGTTAGGTGTGTTGATTGGTAAATGTGTTAAATAGAGAGAGAGAAATTGAGGTGTTGTAGAATGAATTACGAAAAACCCCTTCAAAAGTATTGTACTAAGAAAAAATGCAATTTATCTGAGTATAACAATTGTTTAGGTTTCATTTTTGTTTTGCTTTGCTGTAATCGTTACTGTTTTTTGTGATAATCGTATTTCAATGTTAATTTTAAGTTATAATGTTATCATCATGAAAGATGTATAGTTTTGGTAAACATATATGTTCCCTATTATTCTGTAATCGTTTTTGAAGAGTTGGCTCTGGAAAAATTATTTGGGTGGTTTAATTGACTACTTTATTTACTAAATTTTGCATTATACTGTGTTATAGGAGGTATCTGTCGTTTGTATCAACATTACATATCGTTGGTTCATGAATTGATTTTTGTTTGGAATATGCACATTCTTGGGAATCTTATTTCTGGGAATTACTTTTTCAGAAATACAACATTATTGTATTTGGTTTGGCTGAGAATCTTATTAAACTTTCCCAAAAATAAATTATATTCTGTGTTTGGTTCACAATAACATTCTTGAGAATATTTTTAAATTTTACAAACATAACCCTAACTATTTAAAGTGAAAAAAATTAATAATTAACAAATAAATAATTAAATAATAATTAACTAATAATTACCAAGAATTAATCAAATACTTATCTCAAATAGATAAATTCTTCTATCAATAATGTTTAAATTAAAATATCTTAAACAAAATAGTTCAATTAACTGAAGTATTCAAATAGTACCTATATAATGTATTTATAAATCATCTATTATATGTGTAGTTGTTTTGTATTTGAATTAGAGTTAGTTATGAATTTTGATTGGTTGATATAGTGTTAACATATTTTACTATACTATACTATATTATTAACTTATATTAATTAAAATCATTAATTTATAATTTTATAATAAATTTAATATTGAATTGTATTAAGTTCAAATAAAAAATTTCAACATAGAGCATATGTCACAACAAATAACATGAGATTTATATATAAAATATGAGTTTAATTATGATGCACTGCCAGTGTAAAATTTTTTTACACTGTCAGTTAATCACATCCGTTGATTTATGTGACTTTTTAGTTAGTGGGAGGTCGAACTAAAGACATTTGTTGATGTGTCAATCCATGATTGGATGCATGTCAGTGTAAAATTGTTTTACACTGACAGTGGATTGAAATTAAACTCATAATATATTAACAAAAAATGTAAATGATGATATTATTTGAACTAAGGGTGCATAAATTAGTAAATTAACAATCCCCTAAATATTCCTAGAAATATTGATGTAAAAAAAAATGTACCAAACATAAAAATATGAATTTTTCACGAAACATTCCTAAAAAATATTTAAAGATTACCCCATGCAAACACCCTCTCATCTCAATGATCCTAAATCAACCAACACCAACCCTGGATCCAATACTATCCGTAGGTATTGCCAAGGAACACACCTTTTTCTTACATGAGTAGAGACACACGAATGTAAGAGAAAAAAAACACACTAAGGCTATGTTTGGTTGTGGAAAAATTTTGAGAGAAAAGAAAATAAGAGGAAAAAAATTGAGTGGAAGAAAGTTGAAGTGATTTTAATTTTCTATAGATGTGTTTGGTTGAATAGAAAATGAGAGTAAAGAAAACAAAGAGATTATTATATATGTATTTGTTTGGATGAAAAAATGAGATGAAAAAAAAAAATAGTGGTGTAAAATAACAATTTTACCCCTAATAAATAATATGCAATAAAAGAAAAGTACAATAAAGAACATAAAAAAGGACACTACAAGAAGGGCAATAGGGGAAGATACTCAAACTTGTATTTTCTCTTTTGATTTCCGTCCAGACTTGGATGGAAGAGATTTTTGTGGACCCCACATACTTTTTAGCACTGTTTATACTTGCCTTCCTCTTTTCCCTTCACAACCAAACAAGGTAAATAGTAGTTTTTCCTTTCTATTTCCTTCCCTTCTCTTTTTTTCCTCTCAAATTCTGCTCAAACAAACATAGCCTAAAAGTAGCACACAAGGTAATCAAACTCAAGAGTCTAAGCAAACTCGTAGGAGCTCCGTGAACTCGACTCGGGTAGACTCGACTCGTAAACTCGTACGAGTTTACGTAACTATTAAAATATGTTTAAAAATTATATTATTAAACATAGAATATAAAGAAATGTAACATAAAACTATTACATAAAATTGAAAGAAAGGTATCATAAGCACATTGCAAATTTATAACTCATAAACACAAATAGTCAATTCAAGTTCAACCAAATCAAATCATACATTAACTTAAATTAACACAGATTAACGTAAGTTAACACAGAACCCGGATGAATCATAATAGAACTAGAATGAACAGAATCATAAACTAATTCAAAATTAACTACCAAAAGAGAACCAGAACCTAGAAATCACAGATGTTATCAACAATCACAATTATTATATATATTATTGGTGTTAAGATTGATTGCAATTCTTGAGGCTTTCTGAAGAGAGAAGGTGAGGTAGTGTTGAGGAGTTGCCAGAGACAGATGAGGTGAGGCGGCGAGTGAAAGAACTGTGAGGCAGAGGTGAGGCTACGATAGGTCGAAGGTGAGGTGTACGTGGCGGGTGACGTTGAGAAGAAACTAGAGTGAGGGACTGAGAAGAGGCTGAAGCCATGAAGGGTTTCAAAAGCCTAGATTTGTTAAATAAATAGGGGTACAATAGTGATATTTAGTGTATAATGGTCACTTTAACATTAAAATTGATGTCGTTTTGGTAATTTTGTGTAGGCATATCAAACTCGTAAATTCTCTCATAAACTCGCAAGTTTGACAGAGTTTGCACGAGTCTGCTAGAGTCTACCCGAGTCTACTAAAAAGAGAGTTTACATGCGAGTCAACTCGTTTCTATGGTCTAGAATCGTAAACTCGTAAGAATCTACGAGTTGACTCGAGAGTTTGATAACGCACATGCTTTAGTGCTTAACATTTTTATCGAGGTCAAATTAGAAATGAATCACACTTTGACTCAATAATATCTTAACCAAGAAAAAGTAAGACAACAGTGACACAGGAACACGCGTCACTAACTAGATCGTAGACACACTTTCTGCACCATAGACGAAAGATGATGGTATATGTTCCTGAGAACGCACCTTTATTATGTATTTGACCACATGTCTCAAATGTGGTTAATGTTTGTCTTTATCTAAAGACAAAAATCTCTGTCTTCATGTGAGCATGCACCATTTTAATATGTTGAACATGTATATTATTCCCTCCGTCCAGTTTTATTTGTCTTTTCAGGAAATTCATTTGTCCACTATTATTTGTCATTTTAGATTTTCAAGGAAACATTTACAATCTTTTTCCAATTTCATCCATACATACACTCTCTTTTTTATCTCAGCTCCACTAATTCTCTCTCATACTTATACATTTTAAAATGGCTAAATTATCGTTCAATATTTATTCTTGCAATATCACATTGTTTAAAAAAATAAATTCCTTTACAGTGCATCTGAAAGGTTTGCTATCATTTTAAAATGGCATATGAAATCTTACTATTACACGCACGATAAGTTTGTTATCATTTTCTTTCTTTATTTATTGTTTTATTTTATTTTTTTTATAAAATATTTTTTTAATATTTCACCTTACAAATAATGTTATCTTTTCAATTTATAATTTTTCCCATAATCCTAAATATGTTATCAAACTAAATTTATGTGACAAAAACTACCATATCCTTTCCAGTCAACAAAAAGAAACATATAATTCAATCAAATAATTAAAATCTTGACATTCTCTTTCTTTTTACAAGTTTCAATTTAGACAAATTACCATATCACCAAAACTAAGATAGTTAAAATCAAGGTGCATTCTCTGGTAAAGACAACTAAAATTCCCTTCACCATGATGCCTCAATGAGCACAAGACAAGTGGAATGATATACCATAGTCTCAATTATATCTAGAGTATTATAGAAACCTATCATCATCTTCATTCATCATCCTAAAATTAAACCACTACTCCACCACCACCTCCTTTTTGCCTTTCTGGTCTCTTTACCCTTCATGTTCGGATGTTAGTGGGCTAAGAGGCATTAATGACATATCTGATTTTCACAAAAAACTGAAACATTGTTTGCTGCCATTAACAAATCACCCCTTTGACACAAACAAAAGTTTGTGGAAGAAGGTGCAGAAACATTGAATTTGTTGATCCAATTTGAGTCATTCAACAAAATCAATCAAAAAACAAGAACAAACAAAGGAAAAAAGAAACTTCAATGGTGTCAAAGCTTTGTCTTTTTTTCTCACACCCTATTTGTCTTCTCTCATGGAACAAGGATCCAGTTCTCGTAAAAATGATTTTTTACCCTTAGGTAGAACAAAACAGAGGAAGCAAGAATTTTCCAAAACCCCGAAAGGAAAAACTAAATAAAAAGCCACATGAAACTCCATCTTTTCGTTGATCTGCTCCACCGGAAAGTGCGACGGCGGTGGCAGATATGCTGAACTTCTCCTAGAGGTAGTTGACAAGCGTCATGGCTTCCTCCAAAGTGATGTCGAGGATCTCGGCGCCGACCTGCTCGATTTTCTTCGGGGTGAAGACGACGGCAATATGGCCAAGTGACGATGCCGGTGGAGAGAACGAGGGAGGACATAACCACCCACCATGAAATCGGCATAACAAGCAAAGTGACATTCGGTGATATAACGATAAAATGACCTCGGTAGATGGATGAAGATGATTTTGAAGGTAAAGATTTTGTAAATCTATGCTAAAACAGTGAAGAGTATGCAGTTCTGGTTTGGATAGTTTGGGGTGGAGGAGTTTTTATTTTTTTTTATTTTTTCTCACTTTGAATTTATATGGTACATCATATAATTTTAGATGCATAATACTCATTCCACATGTCTTATATTTATTCAAGCATTATGATGAAGGAAATTTGTTTGTCTTCACTTGAGAACTCCCCTAAAATCAAACAACCAAAGTTAAAATATCAACTTTGAATAAAAAACAAAAACAATATTAGTTTGCCCACAATCACACTTCTAAAATGATGAACAACAAAAACTCTTAGAAGTAATTCTTCAAAAATCAATTATGTCTTTAATAATCTTGAACAACCAACTAGTCATCAAATCTCTGCAACATGATAATAAGAAATATTAATTAGGACTTTATATGTATAACATAATTTTAAAAGTAAAAGTATAATCAATTTTATTAAATAAAATGAAGTAATAATAATTACCTAATCCTTCAAATAAAGTATTGGGTTCAAACCAATATCTTCTGACCTTCTTTCTTTTTATTGAGATAGAAGAGGAGACATTAGTTTCCTTTTGAGAGCAAGTAGCAATGCCCCACACCTTTACATACCCACAAGTGTTCGTTCTTACGTTTTGCTAATTCTTTGCTTTCTTTGTTTCATTTTTGCTTAGAACGTCCCTTTGGCTTTGAATTGGAAGGGCAATTAACAAAATCTTGAACATTATTTGTGAGTCCTTGTTGCCCTTGCAATTCTAATTTATCGGTGACATTCAATGTTTGACATCGCCAACGAGATGGAAAATATTTAGAAATCTGTAACAATCTTTATGTAAAAAAATGCTTAAAATATAACGACAAAGTATTGCCTGAAACTCAAAATGCTTACAACTACAAGTAGCATTATCACCATCCCAAAGTTTTTGTTGTCATTCCTCCAAAGAAATGGTCATGAAGATAAGCAAGTGCCCAATATTTCTTAATTTGATACAACCCTTTTATGTGCTTATTGCATTCAAAGTTATACTTAACAGCCATGTCATGCCATTGTTGCTCAAATTCTTCAACTATCTCTGCTTTATACAATTGAAAAAAGTATGCACAAAATTCTGAATATTTTTCACGAAGCAAAACATTAAACCAACAACCACTGAACTTGGATGTGATGTGCCATATACAAAAACTGTGCTTAGTGAATGATAATTCCTTTGATATTGCTTCGGTAATCCATGGATCTTGATCTGTCAAGATGGTTGCTGGCGGTTTCTCCATTAAAGAAACAAAAGTCTAAACAATACAATAATATATTAGATGTAGGAGAGAGATTATATTTTTAAATAAATAAAATTATAAAGCATGTTTATGTAAAAAAAATAACAATACTTTCATGAGCCAAGTAAATGTTGCTGATGTCTCATTACGTAGAAGTGCACATCCAAAGAGCATAGTTTTTCCATGATTATTAATTCCCATAAAAATTCCAAATGGCATGTCATAAGTATTTATCTTGTAAGTGGTATCAAACACAACAACATCACCATAGTTTTGGTACCAATCAAAACAATGAGATGGTGTCAAAAAAATGTGCTCCAACTTCTTTTCGGCATTTACAATATATTCAAATCAAAACTTAGCACTATGCCTTTGAGCATCTTCACAAAGTTTCAAAAGATCCATCACATCATTATCACCAACTTCCTTCTTTGCTTTCATGAAAAGATTTTGAACATCCTTTTTTAAAAATGAAAGATGGTTGTGCTTCACATTTTTCTCAAGTTCTAAGACACACATTATTTGTCTAATTGAATGACCCGCTTCTTTCAACAAAAAGATGCGATCATAATCATCTTCAGAAATAATTCGATTAGCCGGTAGAAAACGAACCTCTGATAGAGTCAATAATTCATGGTTGTGCTCCGAAATGAATTTAGTAACCCGCCACTCACTTGGAAAAATATCATTACACTTTTGCAAACTAATTCGTAAATGAGCTTTGCATCCACATTTAGATGATTCTCTCTTTCTTTGCACTTTTGATGGATCAATAATTTTTAAATCAGCTTTACCTTCACGATGACAAAAAAAATCACGTCTTTTGGTACTTCCACTATTTGTAACACATCTTCCCTTTCTAATTGAAAATCCTTATCTTAAATGCATATCTTTTATAAAATACAAATGCCTCCTCTTGACTTAGAAATATTTGACCAACAAATGGTTGTTAAGTCAATTTCTTCAAATATTTTATTATCCTTTGTATTTTGCCCTAATAAAAAAAAATGAATTGGTTGCTACAATATAAGAAATAATATTTGAAGAAAAAAAATAGTACTAACAAAATGGAAAACAAGTATATCAGGAAAGAAAACAATCAATCATGTCAAGGAAATGACACTATTTAAAAGACAAAAATACTAAAAACTATTTTATAAAATATAAATAATTAAAATGAAAAAGAAAGTAAACTTACTCAGGTATGGTAGATTATGATGAGATGATTGATTTTCCTCCATTTGAAAGGATGCTTGTAAGGGATGTGGTTGATTTTCCTCCATTTTTGAAAAATTCCTTGCAATGGAGAATAGTTAGATACAGAGAAAGATGTTTGATATGAAAAATATTGATTCTTCAGATTCTTCACCTCCCAATATCAAACACACTTGATTCTTTTGCATAGTTTGAAATTTAAATAAATAAACAGAAGTGTGCTTTAGTTTCCAACGGGCAAAAACCTTTCATATGCCACTTTAAAATGATAACAAAATTACTGTGCGTGTAACAGTAAGATTTCATATGCCATTTTAAAATGATAGCAAACCTTTCATATGCACAATAAGGGAATTTATTTATTTTTAAACAATGTGATATTGTAAGAATAAATATTGAAGGATAATTTTGCCATTTTAAAATGTATAAGTATGAGAGAGAATTAGTGGAGCTGACAATAAATATGATATGGTGAGAGAGAGAGTTAGTGGGAGTAGATGAATACATTTAATGCTCCTTATATTACACAAAATATTTAATGTCAAATACACATGACATTTCATGTCGAAAGCTTCTCGTCAATGAAATCCCCAAAGACAAATTTGGGATTCCAAAAGTTGGACGATGGATCAGATGAGCTAAAGTTAGCCGAGGTGGTCAGCGGCTTCCGAGGAATATACGTATAAGTGGTCCCTCCTCTTTGAGAAGCCACATGCTTACGTTTCCTTTGAGGAGGTTCAGGCGACTCAGACCTGGATTCATAGCTTGAAGCAGGGATGGCCAAAGTCGTACTCGGCCTTTTCAGAACTGGCTCTTTGGAAGCCAACCCAACAACAACTTCCTTCTTCGTCTTATAGGCGGCCAGCTTCTCTATATCTAATTTAGGAGCCATTTGATCTAAAACAATCAAAGAGCAGTACCAGAATATGATAAATCAACTAAAGGTATAATGTACTAATATAATCTAAATGAATGTTATGTTAACCTATATGACTCAGAACAACTTCCTCATCGGTCGGCCAACGTAGTAAGACCGAGCAATGAAGAAACCTCCTTTCCCTAATGGCTTGACATAAAGCATCCACAACCATCTTCTCGGATGCTCTCAAAGATTGGTAGGTTATTCTAGAGGAATTTTTTGGATTTTGTTGCCAGTACAATGGGAACCTTTACAAACCATCTTCCTTATTTACCAAGAAGGGAAATTCACAGGGGATATATCAGACTTTGAAGTAACAATCTTTAAAGTTTTTAAAAGAGGAAGTCAAGGGATGAAAGATCTTGTTCCTAGGGACACTATTCAAAGACACCTATAGTCCTCAGTTGACACCCCTAGTTTGAAAAAAGTGGAAGAAAACATCTACACTTGCCTCAATACTCAGAACATCACACAAATTCTCAAAAGAACTAACAAAGGCCCAACTATTCGGATGAAGTTGTGATGGAGAAACATTTATACAATTTAGAACATGAATTTGAAAATCACTAAACGACAACCTAAGCCCTAATCGCTCGAAAAAATCCGGGTAAACAAAAACAAAACCAACTACTTTATCCCCAGAACAGAAATAGCAGACTCGATCCCTATTAGAACAGGGAGAACATTCATATTTAATGTCCTCTTCGGGAGAGTTGGTAATCAAGAAATTTTCTCTAAATTCAAGATTATTATCATCACTCTCGAACACTGAAGGAATGCACAAAATCTCACCATGGACCAAAGAGTAAGGGTCCTTGTCAATCTCATCGACTAACACAATTTCTTTTTCAAAATCTATTGGAGAACTGGTCTTAAGAATCTAATGAAGATAACTCAGTAGAAGAGGAAGCAAAGACTAACCTATAATAATCGAGAGATGGGGACTGGACAGCGGCAAAGGAGCTCTGGAAATTCGAAGGCACCGGAAGAAAGTAGAGCTAGAGATTGAAGAAGAAAATGGGTAATGAAGCGCGAAAGAAAGGCAAAAGGATATAAAGGTAAAAAACGTTTTATCTCTAAGTAATTATGGGTCGTTTATTAGACAAAGAAGTACCTAGATCTACGACCATGATAGCATCACATTCAATCACATTAATACAACTAGTTTAGTAGCCTATAAGGGACAGACGCGTGGCACGCACGATCCCCACTAACAAGACAACTTAAAACCATCTCATAAAGGAAGGTAATAGTTTTTTTTTTTACTTTATTTATTCATTAACACACTTTATTTATTTGATCTCAGCTTTAGGCTATCATTTTTACTCGACCTACACCTGAGCTCGGGGGTTGTGTAGTGGACTAGCCTAAAAGCTCAGCCTATACACAAGATTGGCCTATTTCAGCATCCATAAGCACAACAACACATAGACTTTAAACCAATTAATAGCTGAAAGATAATAGAAATAGCTTAAAGTCGATTAATGGGTAGCACATAACAACTATAACCGAAGATACCCGTATTCAAAGGGCTTAATGACTATTAACTTAGGGAATAAGTAGCCCGAGGCCTTCAAGAGAGGAACTCGACTGCTTCCCCAGGTACGTTTTACACACTCAAGCTTACTGAATACACTGAACATTATCTTGTACTCGCTTCTCGATAAGAAGCTGACTTGGGCGTCGGAGTCCCTTTTCAGTTATCCCCTAACCTGTGTATGAGGAGATCAGAGCTTGGAACTGAAGGTCGGTCGGAGCTCAGGCAAGAGGTCGGTTTCTAGTCGGCCAGGCGAGAACAACATGTATCAGATGTTGTAAATAAATATAATGTTGTAACATATGATATATGTTGTGCACAACATGTGAAATATGGTGTGCATATTATGTAATATAGATTGTGAATATTACATATTTTATGTTGTGCACAATTTATTGGTTGTTTTGACTGGTTTTTTGTTGTGCACCAAGATTTTCCTATAATATTATATAGTGAATTTTGTGTATTTTATTTTATATTTGTTTTAGTTTGTATATAATAATTTTGTACTTGTATTTCTATAAAATTTTATTTTGGGACTTTGGTAAAAGATGAGAAGAAAAAATGGTGGAATTATGAAAAAATAATAGTGTTAAGTTGGAAACAAATTTTTTATTAAGATTCCTATATCAGTATCTATATTTTGTGTATCTACTTTGAGTGTTGACACAAAATACAGAAAAAATTTGTATAGATATAATTTATCTTATATGTGTCTACACTAAATAACATATTTTATTATGTATTATATTTTGCATCTTATACATAGTAAATAATGGACCGAATCACAACCTATTTACTTTCAAGACACACCATTATAACACTTAATGACATTATTACAGGATAGAATAAC
The DNA here is from genome assembly GCA_013621005.1 of Aeschynomene evenia. NCBI lineage: Eukaryota > Viridiplantae > Streptophyta > Magnoliopsida > Fabales > Fabaceae > Aeschynomene > Aeschynomene evenia. The sequence goes on along the minus strand of RYYW01000229.1, from coordinate 32,947 downwards.
TTAGCAGCTTTTAATACGGATGCTTGACCGTTCCTCCATGTAGGTTCAACTCCCACTACATATACACTTCCAATTCAGAATACTCGGTATATACACTATCTATCATATTCACTTTCAATTTAGAATACTGAGTTTGTTTGGAATGATTAAATATAAAAATGAAATGAATTGAATTGAATTGAATTGAATTGAATTGAATTGAATTTCAAATCATTTCCATCAAAATCCTCTCAAAACCTAAGGGGGTGTGTGGTTCGTGGAATGAAATTCATTCCCGGGAATAGCATTTCCTATTCATTTTTGAAAACTTGAGGAATATTTCTGAAAATTTATGGCATAAGGATGACATAACCCATAGACCCATTGGTAGGTACATGAGTTCAACATTCCCTTCCCATGGGATTAAATTCTAACATTCATGTAAAAAATTTCTCAATTCTTCATTATCTTCTTCACATTCCTAGGTATGTTTCATTCCACGAATCACACACCCCCAATAGGATTTAAAATTACACAATTATCAATTCCATGAGAATTCCAATTCAATTCATTTCCTTATTCTTTGCATTTCAAATAATAGAATTGATTTAAAAATCAATTCATTTCTCATTTTTAATGGTTTCAAACACACTCAATATATATATTCTATCTGTCATACCACTCTGTTTAATTAGTTTTTAACATTGAGTGCGATCATAAATCAACAACTTTTTTTTTTTACTTCAAGATCTCAATTTCAAATAGTAAAAACAACTCCTCTAGATTCGATTCAATAAATATAAATTTGGAATCAGAATTAAAATCAAAACATGAGTGTATGATGACAAAGATAAGAAAATGGTTAATACACCTAGCACTAGGCAAGTCAAGAACACCAATATATTGCTATAGTGGACTAGGCCTAGTAAAGTCGGTCCAATGTTGTTTTTATTCAGCACACATGTGATAAATATTGCAAGAATCACGTAACGACTATACACGGAGAACATTAAGACGAGTGGATCTTGTAACGTTCCCCAACGGCTATAAGCCAACAACACCATTAAGAAGAGTTAAAGTGGGGGAGGTCTGGCGACCCTTTAAATAGGGTGTTCGACACCTCCCCACGTAAGTCTCAATGACTCTATTGATTCTACTCTACTCTACTCATTCTACTATTCACTGTAGTACACAAATATACTCTTGTACTCGCATCATCACTTGAGGCTGACTTGGGTATCGAACTCCATTTTCAGGTACCCCAAACTTGTGTCTATGGAGATCAAAGCTTGGAATTGAAGGTCGGTCGGTAGCTTAGGCATGAAGTCGGCTTCTAGTCGGCCATGCGAGAACATTGGCGCCCACTATAGGGCTCGATAAAACAAAGCCTACTCCACCAAGGTCGGCACATCAAGTCGAACCATACTCAACAAAAAAAATAGAGATCTTATCAAATTTGCAGGTGATATCTCACCTTAATTTTGGTTATTTTAATAAATTTTTATGAACATAGTTTGATCAATTTATTGCGATTACAAATCTTAATTGATACTCTTATCTCGAATAGTAAATAGTTTTCTACAAACTACACACGATCACATATGAATATCGCAATATTTAAAATTTATCATCAATAATTAAAAAGTTAAAAAAGAGAAAAATAAGAGAACTAGTGTTACTGTAATTAATTTGCAAAAGTAAAGAATTACATGGATTTTTTGGATAGTTCTTAATCATGAGCATGTTTAATCATTCTTACCAATTGACCATATGTGTTTTCTTGAATCATTTGTAATTGAGAGGGGGAATATTGAAACATTATGTTGCTCCCATATCTCTTCAACGAGAAATTCACATTTTTCGACAATGTCAACGGCAACGAACACTCACAAAGAATGGACATCAACCAATATGCATCACCTCCTCCTCAGTAGCTTGCCCGACGACACACTTGTCTGCACCATGATGGATACTAGAAGACGAATTTGAAAAAGAGAAGCAACATCAAGGGTCTAAATAAGAGCATGGCAATATTCTACCTCAAAAATCCAGAAGCACAACATCCAACAAGCTGATCAGAGGATTTTGATGGAATTCTCACACTTTGGACACACAAGCATAAAGAGCACAAATAATTAAATAATTAAATAATTAAATAAAATTGTGTATGCTATTCGGAAGTAGAAACTTATGTTTTGAATAAAGAGCACAAAACCAATACAGGTATGTACAATGCATTAACCTCAATATTATTATAATTAATATGTAACTCATAATCAATCATTCATTAGCATTAACCTAGTATTTATAATATCACGTGCCATTACATTTATAATATCATGTGTCATTACATTTCATTTATAAATAAATGATTAAATAAAAACATAGGGCAATTTGAAGACTATTTATCTTGTTTAATTTATTGGATACATGACTAACAATGCTTCTTGTACATCAAAATACTGCCACTATCAGCCACTCATAATAAATACATATGGTTTATCACTAATATTTTTGTGGTCCCCATCTTAAAAAATTGTTGGTGGCTGAAAGTGGCTGAAAAATAGTGTATATGTAGCATTGTTGGATACATGACACTTTATATGCTTAGCTGAGTAATTTTAAGCATTTTCTTTGCGTTACCAGTTAAATGTTATTATACATTCACTGTAATATATATAATAAGTTACAACACAATGATTAATATAACTCTTTATTAGCACATGGGCAACACAAATTAGTCCCTTTCGTTTTATGAGCATAAGGATGTGTTTACTCGAATTCGGTTGTCGATGAAGAACAGCCAAATGAGAACAAAATAAAAGGTTCGCAACAGTGCTTTTGAAAACAAATGACTAGTGTCGGGACCACAAGTTCTCAAAAAAGAGTATATTACGAAATTGGGAGGGAATGAACTGAATATATATATTGATGGTAGCAAATGAGTACAAACAACAACAATAATGTAAATAGCAACAAGTAAATGCAGAAATTGAAAAGTACAGAAAGTAAAGAAAGCGATAAAGTTACTCTATGGCTACTCCTATGGGCGATCGAGACATACCCAGAGAACGTTGTGCTTGTATATGTGTAAGCAAGTTTCAGTGTATGTTCAATGCCTTTACAATGTAAATCTATGTGCTATTTATAGACCTAGACTTCCCGTAGGATCAATCCTACAGTTATTAAATCTACGGCTAGAAATCCCTACAAATAACTGCCGACGGTTGCCTAAAAGAAACCGCGAGCCGTTCCTCCCACCACGCTGGAAAAAGACGTTATCACTTGCTGCATGTCTTTCACGTCAGTCGGTAGTTACTTAATCTACTTCTCCCTCTTACACGTGTTTCATGCAAAAACTGCCTTTAGCTTTCGGGGTAACTTCCTCGTATAGTATCGACATTCAATAGAGCTTTCACTCATTTTTTCTAAATTATACTCTCGACAATGATATTGATATTGAAACATTTGTCCCATTGACATTCACCTTTTTTGACGGAGTCGAGATATGGAGCTTGTCGATGCTAGCACTTAACCAAATTTGGTATTAACAAATGCCCCCCACAACATCCTTTGTCGAACGGTTACTAATAGAGAGAGAAAAAAAAAGTATTGTAACCGCCTAGGGACGTGCGCATTAAATGCGCCTCAATTCAATCACGTCACCTTTTAACTCCAGCTGTAACGTTCCCTCAACTTTCAGATCGGACGGCTGGGACGTTTTTCATCGTTTGAACTTCAAATCTAACGACTAAAAACCCTTTATCTATTTTGGCGCAAATCCCCAAAATTAATACATATATATACTCCCTTTTCGCGCTCCTTATTCTTACCCTTTGCTTTCTTGCAAAAACAAATTTCACTCTTTCTCTCCCTCTTAAACTTGTTCCCAAAAAACAACCTTTCTTCTCCACTTCTCTTCTTAAGCTTTCATCAATGGTGTCTTCACAAGCTGGATCATCTAGTGCTACCAACGACGCTCTCGTTTCATAGGCTGGCGCCTCCTCTCCAGCAACCACCAAACCCTTCCAGCTTCCCTCTTGACGCCTGCAGCAGGGTCTTTAAGCGTAGTTGCCGTGGCTGATCCTCAGAAAACATTATCTTCTAAACAGGTAATAATTCCTTTCTATAAGGACTGCTCTACACATGCTTTCCTAGGGCCTGTGTTGTCATTTAGAAGAATCCTCACAGTATAGGTCATTTCACCCCTCTCTCAACCATAGGTTCATATTAGCTTCCACTGGCCCAATGCAAAATAATGCTTTCGATAAAGGTAGTAGATGCTTTAGGAATAGCCCTAAAAATAATGCCGAATTCAAAAGTTGGGCTAAAAGACTTAAGCCTGTGAAATCCCAGATTTGGAAAAAGATAGGGATTAGGGAATTTATGGAACTGTCATTAGTGGACATTAAGATCGAGCCTGGGATGATCATGGCTTTTGTCTATTTTTGGAACCCTACTACTAACTGCCTACAGCTGCCAAGTGGTATGTTCGGCATCACTTTATTCGATGTAGCTGCTATTACTGGTTTGAAGCCAAATGATCGACTTCTTCATCCTTTTCTTTCGATGTCGACTGACCCGTATCCCGACCTCGACACCACTAGCTCAAGCTATAATTCTTTTATCTCTCGAAACAGGGGTCATGGCACCGATCCTATCTTGGACTCCGAGCATGTAGCTTTCTTATACTATTGGTTGAATGCTGTTGTTTTCTGTTATAGAAACACTCAAATGACCAAATCTCTCCTTCCCCTAGCAATCCTTCTCCATGAAAGTTCTTCTCGGGTTAAGAGTGAGGACGAACCATTCTGTTTAGCTAAATTGATTTTAGCTAATTTATATGATGAATTGAGCTCTATGGTCGAGCGCATAAAGTCGAATACTTTTACCAATAGTGGGGGACCTCTCTGGCTTGTTCAACTATGGATGACGGCTGTATTTCACGAGTACATGCGTGAGGAACAACCTGCTAGCTTTCATCGGGATCTTTGGGGCACTCGACTAGTGAACTTTCATTACTATCCCCGACAGGGCTGTGAGGATACTATAAACATTTTCAGGACTTTCGTTCGATTTTTTCATCGATCTAAATTTGGTGAGGAACGCTTCAATATGAGCCCCTTTTACCGCCAGGAAATAGGTCCCGACTGGTTCCTCCGGAAAAGAGTCATTCCATCAGATGCTCATGCATACGCAATCAATAATGATATTTGGGCGCATTTCCTTTGCCCACAAGTTCTGACTGTTGGACTCCCTGGCTCAAAAGACCTTAAAGTGGTAACCCACAACCCGCACTACATGGCTAGACAATTTGGGTTCTCTCAAGCGCTTCCTTCCCCGATTGAAAAAGATCCGAAACTCCTCCCATATCATTGCAAGCTCCAAGATGAAGAAGAATTAGAATGGTGGTTAGGGGAGAATGTCAGAATCATCAACAATTACTCCCCAATCGAGGCCGAACCCTCTTTCTATGTCTCTAACTCTTTTGTTTCCTGGTGGCAGGATCGATACACCTTTCAGTATCGACCTCTAGTCGATCTAAAAACTTCACTGACTGAAGGCGTTCCTTTGCAGGACCAGGTTGCAGCAACTGCAGGTACTCAACCACCTTCGAATGCCAACTTTATCTAGGTATGATTAACATTCATTTATTCTTAATTCTTCATCCTATGTGTGCAGCTGCTCCTTCGAAGAAAGGCAAGGAGAATGAAAAAGAGAAGAAAGATCAAGGGAAAGGAAAAGAAAAGATAGTTATTCCTCGACCACCTCAGTCCGAACCTAAAAAACGGAAGGAACAGGAGTCGAGTGATGCGCTTAAACCATCGAAAAGTTCAAAGAAAAGTGCACTCTCCCCAAAGTCTGCTTCCGAACCTTCTTCCGGCCAAGCATCTCCGCAAGCTCCTTCCAGCAAAGTAATATATATATATATATATTTTCGCATGTCGATGATAACTTTTTGTTTGTCTTACAGTCTGCTACTGAACCGAGCACCCATCCTTCTTCCCCTCAGGTGGAAACTTTTCTTTCGACAGGCGAGGTAAACTTATAATGATCCTTTATTCTTGCACTTTTGTCATCCACACTTGCGTCGGCATTTCTGACCCTGAATTTTACAGGATGAACACGTTGCGATCGATTCGCCTAGGAACGAACTCATCCTTTCGGATTCGGGAAGGGAGCAAAACACTCCAAGCCATCAAGATCAATCAATTCCCACATATTCTCCCCCCCCCCCAAGTCTTATTGCTAATCACCCATACACCTATCAAAGACACAACCACCCTTGTTCTCGAAGATGATTTCGATCTAGAGGCTCTCAGCCTTTTCGATCAAGTCTATTCAGGAGACTCCACTCAAAACACCCCGAATGAAAACCTCTCCGTCCCTTCTGTTCAAACAACGGCACCTATCGCTCCCAGTGTCAAAACTCCACATCCCTGCAAAGACCTGATTGCAACCTTCCTTACGACACTTGAATCACCTCTCTCTGACCTGATCGTTCAAGACAATCTTCGAGAGGATCTGGTGAAAGCCACGGAAGCATTAATGAACAATGACGATCCAGCAGATGTGATTGGGGCCAGTGTCGAATTTCGGGATTGGTTGCATAAGAATTTTAGGGTATGGCAACGGGTTCATCGTTCCATTTCTTCAGCAAATGAAAAGGTCGATTCAACTTCTTCAGCTCTAAACGAATCTGTTGCCCTTAAGATCACGGTCGAGGATAGGATCAACAAAGGACGCGACAGACTGGCCGTGATTGAGCTTGAGATGCAAAGACTACAACAAGAGAAGGAAGGTTTGTTTAAAGTCATGTCGCAGCTCGAACGTAACCAACAACTTGTTGGACAAAAAATTCGACAACTTGAAGCTGAAAAGGGGGAAGCTGTGTTAGCTCAGACTCGAGCACAGACACAACTCGAAGAGCATAACCAAGACACGGCCCGCCTCGAGCGAGCAAAACAATCCCTTATTATTCTGGCACAAAAATATATCTGATCAATTTGTATGCTGAGACTATTTCCATTTCTCTTTTTATTTACTGCTGTTAACTTCGAACTCAATACTCGGCTCTTTTCAAGAGTAACTTCGAGTTAGTTGCATTTAGTTTGCTTATGATAACATTTTACTTGAGTTCTATGGATGTGTATGGCCATCTTAACATATATTAGCGAAACTTCCGCGCATTTATATTGCCGTCGAATCCGTTAAAATTTCAACGACAATTTTGAATGTAATATTTATCTGGAATTTGAAATTCCCCAACGACCTTATTACTGTCTATAAATACAATATTATATTGCCAAAGTGTATCCCATAATCTCATTCAACAATCTTCCACTTTTGATATCAGAACACATTGCTTAATGGCATAAAACACACCACCCGTCTTTAATCCTTCTTCTTCAAATGAAGGAACCGGTTCTAATTCTACTTCTCTCCCCACCATCATAAGCACTGGTGATCTTGATATCTCAGGAGATATCATTCTCCCTTATGAAATCAACTCTCATACCTATGGTTTTTTGGGGCCATCATGGGATATTGCAGCAGCAGAAGACTTCAACCATATCCATCCCACAACAAATGAATTTAAAATCTTAGCTCATACAGGTCCTTTTTTAAACAGTTCTTTTAATAAAGGATCGAGGACATACAGGAATCCTCCCAAAAATACTCCTGAATTCATTTCCTGGATGGATCATCTCAAACCTATCTACAAGGAGTCATGAGAGCGAGCTGGCATTTTAGAACTCCTTGAACTTAGTCGGGAAGATCTAAGCTATGAATCAGGGATGTTGACGACTTTCCTTTACTTCTGGAACTCGACATCTAACTGTCTACAACTTCCTTGTGGTATGTTTGGTCTTACTCTTTTTGACATAACTGCCATTACCGGTCTGAAACCTATAGGCCAAGTTTTACATCCTTTCCTTTCAAAAGAGAAATTGCCACCCTCTTATGATGACCTCAAAATGAGCAGTACTAATTACCCAGCTTTAATTTCCAACAATAGAGGCACCGACCTTGAACACCTCGCTTTTCTTTACTATTGGTTGAATGCGGTAGTATTTTGTTCCAAAAGTACCCAAATGGTCAAACAATACTACCCTCTAGCCGTGCTTATCCATGACAGTGGTCAAGATGGACCAACTTGGTGTCTGTCAAAATTGTTATTGGGGTCCCTTTACGACGTTCTTAATAAATGTGTGTCGAGTCTAAGGGAGAATGGTCAATTAACCAACAACGGAGGACCGTTATGTTTGGTCCAATTGTGGCTAAAATCTATTTTCAGAGAACATCTTTCCCACATTCCTAAATCACCTTGTGGAATCGACACATATGGACCCACACTAAGTAGGCTTTATCATCCGCATACCGTCGACGACCAACCTGTTGCTGAAGTATTTATCAAATACTTCACTCTCTTTGCTTCTTCTCAATTGGGTTCGAAACAATTTGATATTAGCCCTTTTTCTCAAAGACGATATGGCCCTTCATGGTTCACTGGTACTCGCGTTTCTTCATCCATAGACCCCAACGTGATTACTCACCATGATACTATCTGGGCTAACATTTTAGTTCCCCAACATCTCCCGACCGGAGTTCCAGGTTCAAATGACTTGGGGGTTGTTTGCTGTAATCCCCATTTCATGGCTCGATAGGTGGGTTTCTCTCAGACAATCCCCGCAATTTTCGACACTATTCTCGTCGACAACCACGATCATCAAAGGTTAAAGAAGCGGGACGAATTAGATTTCTTGCTTAAGAGAAATCAAGAAACCTTAGACCTCAACATTTCTCTCGAGCTTGAGGAAAGCTACTATGTCTCCGAATCTTTTGCTAAATGGTGGAAACAACAATACAAAAATCAAATTGTGAACCTACCAGCAGTGAAGGCCTCTATAGGTTTGTCTGGGATCATTATTTCTCCTCGACCTACGACAGGCTCAGGTAATAACCTTATTAATTTATTTCTTATGAAGAATGCCATCTTAACATTTGTCCTCCACAAGTATTTTCTTATCAAAGAGAAAGTATAGACAAGGGTTTATGCAGACAACTCGTGGAAATAAAAGGACTGACTCAAATTTCAACTCTGAACCAAATGAAACTCCCATGAGGATTTCAGATTTTCCCGAGGTAATCTTCTAACTTGACACAACCAAATCTTATGTGTAATGTCTATTTACATATTCTATGCTACAGGATGACGTTGATATGGCTTCTATCGCCGACGAACCTGAAGGTGTTACCCTTGCCGAAACTTCCATGAGATTAACTCACACTGAAGGGAGTGGTTTGGTAATCTCAATTAACCGCGCCATGGAAGAACATTTTGACATGGAAGCCCTCGACCTCTTGAATCAAACCATTAATGGTTCGAAACAGGAACTTCCTCAGACTGATGCTCCTAGTTCACGACTTATTAGCCAACTTCGTGGTCTTCTTTCCCTTTCCGTTAATGATCTTTCGACTCATGACTCAAGCCAAATGTTAATCGACAACATTGCAGAGATGGAGCGAACTGGCGTTGCAACCGGCATAGTCAAAGATTATCAAACTTTTGCAGATAAAATTTGTGATTTTCGAATAGAAAAACAATTCTTTGATATCAAACATACTTCAGCGCAACGTAAAGTCTCTGCATCCGCCACTGAACTAGCCTCTGCTACCCAATATGCCGCACTTTTCAAGCACAAAATATCGGAAAGTAATGATCGGCTTCAAGCTATTGAGGTTGAGATCGAAAAACTTAACACAGAAAGACAAGCTATAGTTGGATTACTTCCTCGGATTCAATCCAACCAAGAAGCGGCTGAACTTCAAGTTATCCAAGCAGAATTAGCTAATCATCAAGCCAAAGAAGCGATGGCTAAGGTAGATGCTGACCAAGTAGTTGACGACACCTCTGCTCAAGCGTTATAGATCGAGAAGACTCGTTTTCTCGATATTCTGCAACAACTTTGATTTACTTGCTTTTTGTTTGTTTGTGTTTTCACATGTTTGGAATTTTAAGCATTGTATCTTTTTAAGTACCTTCCATTAATCGATGCGTATTCTTCCCCATTATCTATTCACACAATTCGATACGCATTTCCTGAGTATGTCTTTATTAATTTAAATGGTCCATCCCAATTTGGGGACCACTTACCCAGTATCCGATCTTTCTTTTCAAACGAGAGTACTGTTTTCCACACTAAATCGCCTTCACAAAACGACTTGTGTTTAACCCGTTTGTCATAGTATTGACTCATGATTTGTTTTTGCCTCTGCATATTTTCTAACGCAATCAAGCTATCACCTTCTATGTCATCCAATTCATCATACATAGCGGTCAAATAGGCTTCGACTGGAAGGTCACTATGTCGAAGGATACGATTGCTTTGAAGGTTAATTTCAACAGGCAGAACCGCATCATGGCCATACACTAATTTATAAGGCGTAGTTTTTGTCGACTCTCGAGGAGAGTTTCGATACGCCCACAAAGCTTCATTTAAAGTTTCCTGCCAATTTCGAGGATTTTCTTTTAATTAAACCAATTAGAATTTTATTAGCTGCCTCTACTTGACCATTAGCTTGTGCATAATATGGGGTCGATGTTATTAACTTGATGTTTCTCGAATCAGCATACTGTTTCACCTGCTGGCCTACAAACATCGTTCCTTGATCAGTGGTAATAGATTCAGGGATACCATATCGACACACAATATAATCCTCTATGAAATTTATCACAATTTCTAGAGCAGTCTTTTTCAAAGGAATCGCTTCTACCCACTTCGAAAAATAATCTATTACCACTATGATAAATTAACTTGTGTCCCTTCGACGATGTTGGATTAATTTGACCAATCAAATCTATGGCCCATCCTCGAAATGGCCACGGTTTTATTATCGCATGTAGTTCTGATGCCGGAGCATGTTGGATATTGCCATGTTTTTGGCATTCCTGGCATCTCTTGGCATGTTCATAACAGTCTTTTGCTAATGAAGGCCAATATAGCCCATGTCGGCGGAGAACCCATTTCATCTTTGCTCCCGCTTGATGAGCTCCACAAATGCCTTCGTGTACTTCACTTACAGCGATGATGGCATCTTCTTTACCAATACATGATGCCAAAGTACCATCCACGCATCTCCTGAATAAATCCCCTCCACATAAAACATAATTTAGTGCCTGCATTTTTAATGTTCTATTAGCACTACTGTCGGGTGCTTGGAGATATTCTATCAAAGGTTTTCTCCAATCATCATTTGCTACCGACGCAACACATAAAACATCTCTTTTTGTAAATTTTGTCAAGATCTTCTTTGTGGTTACAAACTTTTGTAACCATTGTGTGGGGATTTTGTATTTTGATGATGCCTGAGCCAACTCATTGGCTATGGCATTTGCCCCCCGAGGGACATGTTCAAAGGTAACATCATCGAAATGTGTTAATAAACTTCGCACCTTCGAATTATAGTCAATAAAATTTGGGCTTACGCACTTGAATTCAAGCGTTGATTGCTTTATCACTAACTGGGAATCACCAAAGATCTTTACATTTTTTACCCCTTTTCTATTAAAATTTCTAATCCTGCAATCAACGCTTCATACTCTGCCTCATTATTCGAACATTCAAATAAAATTTCGAACATGAATTGCGTAGGGATATTGTTTGGTGAAATGACCAATATACCTACACTTGCCCCCCTAGTGTCTTGAACTGTCGAAATATAATTTCCAAGGTTCGAGAGACACATAGTTAACGTCTACAGGATCCACAGGGTGCGCTGTTAAGAAATCGACAATAACCTGTCCCTTTACTGCTTTCGCTGAAACGTAATGCAAAGAGAATTCGGTTAAGGCTAACATCCATTTCCCAACTCTACCCCGTAATATTGGATAAGAGAGCATGTACCGTATAACGTCAGTCTGAGCGATAACCTGTACTTCTCTCGAAATGAGATAACACTTCAATTTTGTACATGCAAAATAAAGTGATAAGCACAACTTTTTGACAGACGTATAACGTGTCTCGACATCGGTTAACACACGACTAAGGTAATACACAGCACGTTCATTGCCGTTTTCATCATCTTGGGCTAACAGGCTGCCAATAGTTTCGTTTGAGGATGATATATATAACTTCATTGGTCGACCTTGGAGTGGAGGGGACATCACTAGGGGTGAAGTCAAGTATCTTTTGATGTCGTCAAAAGCTTTTTGATGCTCCTCAGACCAGCGGAATTCATCTCCTTTTTTCAATTTAACTAAAGAAGAAAAGATACGTGTCTTCCCCGATAAGTTCGAGATGAATCGCCTAAGGAAATTTACTTTCCCTGAAAAAGATTGTAATTCTTTCTTAGTCTTAGGTGGAGGAGTATTTATAATAGCCTTCGCTTTATGCTGATCGACTGCAATTCCTCGATGCTGAATTACAAAACCGAGGAAATTGTTCTTCGTTACGCCGAAGGCGCACTTAAGTGGGTTCATTTTCAACCCCTTAGACCGCATTTGGAAAAAAGATTGCTTCAGATGCTCTAAATGCCCATCTTCTGTCGGTGACTTCACTACTATATCATCGATGTAAATTTCCATGAATTTCCCTATAAAATCATGGAAAATGGTGTTCATGGCTCGTTGATACGTTGCCCCTGCATTTTTCAACCCAAAAGGCATTACGACCCACTCGTAAGTACCTAGAGCTCCAGGGCATCGAAATGCTGTTTTAGATACATCGTCCTCAGCGATATAGACCTGATTATACCCTGAATATCCATCCATGAAACTTAAGTACTGGCTATCAGCTGCAGAATCGATTAGCATATCTGCAATGGGAATATGGTATTCGTCTTTTGGTGTAGCTCGATTTAGATCTCGGAAATCGATGCATACTCTTAATTTGCCGTTTTTCTTTATAATTGGTACTATATTTGACATCCATTCGACGTATCGAGCGGTTCTGATAAATTTTGCTTTTAGTAAACGCTCGATTTCTTCTTTTATTTTACCGATTACTTCGGGAGAAAAACGACGTGGATTTTGTTTTATTGGGCGAGCTTGGGGATACAAAGGAAGTCGATGTTCAACTAATTCTCGATCGAGTCCTGGCATCTCATCATAGTCCCAAGCGAAGCAATCCTTGAATTCTTTCAAGACTTTAATTAAATATGTTTATAGTTATTCGGCAAATCTTTACTTATGTAAATCGGCCGATTATCGGAGTTATCTCCTAAATTAAAATCTTCTAACAAGTCTTGAACGTTGAATGTTTTCAGCTGAGTATTAGAGTCAAGTGGTACAATCGGCGAATACAGTAACTCTTGATCTTCGTTATCATTTATGCAATCAGAAATAGGAGTGACATCAGAGGAATCGAAAGTAAACTCTACCCTAGGTTCTACCATACTTGGGGAATTTACATGAGACTCTACCCTAGACTTTATACTATCAGAGGAATCGACAGTTAACTCTACCCTAGGTTCTACCATACTTGGGGAATTTACATAAGACTCTACTCTGTGAATTACATCAGGGGAATTAAAAGGTAACTCTACCCTAGATTCGGCAACATAAGCCGACACTTTTTTGAGGAAGTCGGACAAATCCATTTAATTGGAGGGGGTTGGGGTTGATTGTGCCTCTTCCCTAGGCATTAACACCCAACCCTTGGGCCCCATCAAACAGGCTTCCACATCTACTGAATCAAATTCTGGGTCAACATACAGGGAGAGTGTAACACCCCGATCTTGATTAGGTCCTAATTAAAGGAAATTAAGGTAATGGACTTTAATTGGAACTTAATTGGATTGAGTGAGCATGTTTCCCCTAGTTTAAAATATCTGTGTTATGTGTTTTTATGGGTATTTATGTGTGCTTTGATGTTACATTAAGTTATTATGGGTGTATGAATGTTAGTATGTGAGTTGGGACACTTTGGAAGTGTTGTGGGGCATTTTTCGCGCCCAGTAATCGATTACAGCCCCTTGGTAATCGATTACACCAAGTCAAGTTTCAGATTTGGGCTTTTTCGGAGGCCTGTAATCGATTACAATTTCGATGTAATCGATTACACAGCGCGCAGAATGAGTGTTCGGAAGTTTTAAGTGACGGGCGGGCCCCACGATGACTCTTAAACCCTATTAGCTCAGTATATATGAAAGTAAACCCTAATTTCCACCCCATTTGGTCAGAAACACTCTCCCTCATCATCCCAGAGCCTCCATAGCTTTCTCTCTCAAGAACTCTCAAAGCCATAGCCATTCCACGTCAAGAAACACCCACAAATACTCACCCAATCCCGAAAACAATAATATATTCTTGATCCTCTCACCAAGCCGGACGTTTCTACCAGTTGCTTTTCTACGGGAAGGGTCATCGTTGGAGTCGGGCCGTTCGTGAAACTAGGATTCCGTCTAAAAACAAGGATTGTCATCAAGAGGTTGGGGTTAGGCATTCTAAACGTTATGAAAATGCATGATTGTTGATGAATTAAGGGAGCTTGAATTTTGTACGTTGTTTTTCCCGTTAGGGTTCATGAAAGGGTTTATTTATGAAATTGATTTTGAAAAAGAAAGGGGTTTTGCGAATTGAGAAGCGTTTTAAAAGTGTTTTTATGTTTGTTAATGATATGGCTATGTTTTCTATCGATTGGGACGATGTTGGGTTCATATTTTGGCCATTGGCTATTGAAAATCGTGTTTTTGGAACTCCAAAGTCATGTTTCACGACGTCGTAATCGATTACACGGGTTCCTAATCGATTACGATGTCTGAATTTCCAATCGCGAGAAAACGCTGCTCTCTGTTAATCGATTACAGAGCTGTGTAATCGATTACAATAATCGATTACCAGTTCGTGTAATCGATTACCAGCCCGAGTAATCGATTACAACAGTGTTGTTTTTGCGAAAATGAACCGTTTTAACCCTTTATGTACCCTAATGCGTTCTACAACTAGTATGGATGATATATATGAGTTAATTATGAATTGTATGCAAGTTCAAATGCTGTTTGGATGATGGTGTATTGATATGTTATGTTTATGATGATAATACATGTTTATGTGAATTATGTGATGAATGTATATGTTATGTGTTGTGAACTGAGACGTCACTGGGTGGTGCATGTATGTAGTTAAGACGTCACCGGGTGGCGCGTGGTTAATAAAGACGTCACTGGGTGGCGCAAAGATACATAGTAGCCTTCAGCTTGTGATTGAGAGGCTGTAGGAGGGGGTTGGCGAATATCCCCCTTTTCCCCATTTCGTTAGGATGAGCTCATGCCTAGGGTCAGTGCAGCGGAGGTTACAGGAGGGTGGATAGGCCATAAGACATAATAAGAGATAAAGTGATATGAGTTACAATTTAGTAAAGTGTCAGAGAACATAGCATGACATTTGATTAAGCTTCCCTATATGACTAGATGGCACATAGAGCACACACACGAAAGACATATTTATGAATGATGTAAGCATGATATAAAATGAACAAGAGGCACTTAGGTAGGTCGTTCCAGGAAAGATAATTTTAGAACTTATAACTGAAATTGAATTCATTCATGTTACACCAATATTATTAATAAACCCTGAGCGGCTCCTCTACTGAGTTACTTCCCAGTACTCACCCCTCGTGGAGTCTTATGGGTCTCAGTTTTAGGCTCATGAGATGACACCTACTACTACTATTTACTTTCTTGATTGTATGTTTGGGGAGACTATGTTTGTTTATTTCCATTTATTTAAGAGGTATTATTCAGACTACATCAGGTGTCATATATTATCGTTATATTATGCGCAAGACCCTTATGTTTATATTTCGCGAACGTTTTTCGAAAAATTCTCCCATGTATTTTCCGCGTATATGATTTTCAAAATCAAGTATAAGTATGATAACAGGAGGTAACCCTTATGAAATGGCCCTAAATGACTATAGCACTAGGGGCTATCTAGTAGGGTGTTACAGAGAGATTCTTCAAGTTGTAAATTTTGAGATCTACATGATGACTCTCCACATAACAATAGCTATCATCAGCAGCTATTTCCTCCAGGTTACCTTCTGCATTCCACAGAATCAACTTTTGGTGCAGAGTTGAAGGGACAGCCCCTATCCCATGAATCCAGTCTCGACCCAGCAAGGCATTGAAACTGGCCTTGGATGGGACCACAACAAAAGTTGTGGTTCTCATCACAGTCCCTGTGGTGACTGTAATCATTACAATACCCATTGCCAAGGAGGGGATCCCTTTGTAATCAACAATGGCCATATTGGTTTTCAGCAAATCTTCTTTCTTTTTGTTCAACTTCTCTAGCATGTGTTCAGGGAGAAGGCTAATAGCCGCTCCCCCATCGACCATAATCCTTTTGACCATCTTTCCATCTAAGACTGCTTTGATGTGAAGAGGTCGAATGAGTCTTCATAACCTCAGTCGGCTTCTCCAGTGCTTCTTCAAGATTCCTGGTTTCGCTAACCATGAAGCATTCATTGTCGAGGGTGACTTCTTCATCGAAATCATCTTCCAGAGTGAAACTCGAGTCAGAGGCATACTCGGCTGGGAGTATAGTAGCCACAGCACCACCGACCAAGACTATTGAATCGGGGTCGGAGAGATAACCAGGATCTAGCCATAGGTCGACCTCTGTCATAAGTTGATCCTCTTTTGCTCCTAAATACTCGAAATTTGGAACAGGCAGCAAATTAAGATCAATATTATTAACAGGATTCAGAATAATTTCGAAATCGCCCAGATCCTCGTCGAAATCGAAATCATCACTTGCTGCTTTCTGGTCTGAATCTTCCCTTGGTTCCATGGGGTTGTACACAGGTGGGGAATAACTCTCACCATGCTCCAATGGAGTGTACTCTTCAATGGAGTATCCTTCCTCCCCTGGTTCTGAAGGGTTATACTCTAGCACATTCTCGGAATCTTCTTTGGTCTGTTGGACACTACCCTGAACTTCAACTTCAGGGTTTGGTGAGGGCAGATCTTTCTCTTGGTAATATTCTTTCACTTCGACAATACTCTTTTTGGGCACTGTCTTCTGCTCAGTCTCACTGACTCTGGCCTGAGTTTGCTGCTCCTTATTCAACACAAATCTCCATGGCCTTTGATGAGGGTGCTTTCCCCATCCCCTTTCGTCGAACATCCGGTGCTTCTGTGCAGGAGGTGCTTGTGTATTCTTCTTTTTCTGTCGGTTTCTGCGGCGCCCGTTCCTCGACGATTCGGGTGTTTCATTCCGCACCCACACATTTGGTGGTGTGATCGGAGGAACTCGGGTCTTGTTTCTTTGAACGTAGTTGCCGTTCCTACCCTTCCAACCTTGGAAAGAATTTCCAAAATTAGGCTGGTTGTTGTTACCCTGGACAGAAATTCCCAGGTTCTGACCATTGCTTCGACCTTGGACAGGGAATCCAAAGTGTTGGCTCTTGTTCCGACCCTGGACAGAATTCCCCAAGGTCGGGTTACCTTTCTGATAACGAACAGTGTTCGCTTGCGCCTGCTGCTGCTGCTTCTCATTAAACTTGGTCCATCTGGCTTTATATTGTGCTGCTCGGCGTCGATATATGGCCTCTCTTTTCTTCTCCTGCTTCATGGCAAACTTCCTGGCAGCAGTTTTTTCATATACTGAACTACATTTAGGACACATGTCGATTTCAGATCCTTGCTCGTTCAGCCTTTCTAAAAACTGTCCTAACTTTTCTCCCGCCACAGGAAAAATTTTGGTGTCAGTGAACTCAAAGTGAGCCAAATCATCTTCGAAAAGTCGAGGTGGATTCTTTGGCGCCGGTCCCCAACCTATCGGGATGACATTGGCTACATTAATGGCCATGAACGCCGGTTCAGCATAATTAGCGTCCACCTTAAATGGCTCAGCATCAATCTTCATTTCTTTGTCACCAAATTTCAATCTTCCTTCCATGATAACTTTCTGTATTAAGTCCCTGAAACGTACACAGTTGTTAGTCGAGTGCCCTAACATCTGATGGAACTTACAGTAAGATTTACTTTTTATTTCATACGCCGAAGGCTTTTTCTTTCCTTCTGGTATGACAAGATGTTTATCTTTGACCAAGGCGTCGAAAATTAACTCTGCTTTGGTAATGTCGAAGGAATAAGTTTTAGACTCCTCGACCTTTTTCTCTTTGTTTCTAGCAGGTTTAAGAGACACACATTTATAGGGAGGACCATTCTTTAATTCGGCGACATTCACTTCCCGGCGACATTCACTTCCTTTAAATCCAAATCCTCTTCATTATCACTAGACTCAGAATCAATCTCTACATAGTGAACCTTTTCTTGTTTAAAAGACTTCTTTTTTAATCGATCTTTTTCTCTCTTGACTTGCTCGACTTGTTTGACTTTAATACCTAACTGTGCCAAATCAAAGAATTGTTGACCGATGACTTTACGCCTAATGTCTAAATCTAGACCATTAATGGCGATCTTAATCATATCACTCTCTTACAATGGGGTATAACAACGGTTTCTAAGACCCCTTAATCGATCCAAATAGTCATCGACAGTTTCATGGTGAAAACGTCGAATGTAGAATAGTTCATCTACCTCGACCCTTTTTTCTTCTCTATAAAATTGATTGAGAAAACTTTGTTCTAACTGAGCCGAATTGGTAATAGAGTTTGGTCTCAGATTCGAAAACCAAGTAAAAGCATTTTTTGTTAGAGAAGATGGGAAGAAGCGCATTTTCAGATATTCATTCGATGCCAATTCACCAATCTCAATGGTATATCGAGCGATATGTTCAACAGTGGATTCACCATTCTCACCCGAAAATTTTGACAAATGTTTTGGAGACTTCCAACCCCTAGGAACTTCGGCCTGTTGGATGAAATCTGGCAAAGCCGACACAAAAATGGGTGCATTCGGTGTTCCAACGTAGAAACCACATCGGTTTAATACCTGTTCGATCACCCGAACCAACTCTGGGTTCTGGTTGTTTTGAAACATATTTGGACGGTGTCACAACGTCCCCGAGGGGTGCCGTGACTAAAAATGGAGTGAAATGGAGTCGCCACCAATTTTAATTATGGAAAAATTGGAAAACCTTTATTTTGTGGAAAACTGGTCTTTTTAGAAATAAGGTTCGGGAGTCGAGTTATGATTAGGGAAGGGTGAGAACCTAATCCCACTGCACCCCTAATACATCCGTATAAATACGGTTACTCTAGAGCAAATTATGCAAACATATATTTATAATTTAATAATGTTTAATTTCCCCTTAAAATATTAAAAAAACACATAAAAAAAAGAAAGAACAAAATGATTTAAACATTAATTTTGGGTTGACAGGTTGTAGCCTGCACCGACGTATCCTCTGGTGCAATGAGGAACTCAAACCCACGTCGTTCTTGTTGAAAATGATTGTGTGTTGTGTGTTTTTTAGAAAAAGTTTGGTACAGGACGATGTGAATTGCACAAGCACCAATTTGAAATTTCGAGGATGATTATCTCATACAACGAAATTGTAAAAAGATTTTTGTGTGATTTTGTTTGGATGTTAATTGAAAGAGAATAAATTGTTTTTTTGATTTAAAAGGAAATAATTATTATTTTAAGAAAAATATATTTTTAGGGTCCAGGACGATGTGATTCGCACAAGCACCCTACAATCTATTATCCCGAGGATGATTATCTCATACAACGAAATAATAAATTGTAGAAAGGGACTTCAAATGTTTTGATTAAAAGAACAGAGAAAGCACAAGTACCCCCACAATTTATATCCCAAGGATGATTATCTCATACAACGAAATAATAAATTGTAGAAAGGGACTTTGAATGTTTTGATTAAAAAAACAGAGAAAGCACAAGTACCCCCCACAATTTATATCCCGAGGATGATTATCTCATACAACGAAATAATAAATTGTGAAAAGAAATTTCGAATATTTTGATTAAAAAAGGTTGAGTAATAATAATCATAATAATAATAATAATAATAATAATAATAATAAACCTAACCCATACACACAACGTAATATATAAACTTAGGTAAGAATAATAATAATAATAATAATAATAATAATAAACTAACCTAATATACCTACAAACACACAACACACGCGCACACAAACGCACACACACGCACACAAATACACACGCACACAAGAACACAAACACAGCCAGGGTTTTGAGAGAAAGAGAGAAAAGGGGAAGGGCTGGCCCCCTGCGGCATCGAGGGTGGAGCTGTCTCCACCGCGCACCGAAGGCGGCGTGACCGGAGCGGACCCGAAATGGCGACGCAAGGCGGCAACGATAGCAACGACGCACTAGAGGCAGCCGCGGTACACAGCGAGGGGGAAGAGGAGGGAAGGGCGGCGGCCGCGGTAACGCCGCGCAGTGTCGTGGTGCGAGAGAAAGAAGAGAGAGAAAGGGATGTGGGCTCGGAGAAGGAGAAGCAGCGGATCTGTGACCGTCGCGGCTACCGCAGTGGCGAGGCGGCGCCGCCGTCCGTGCGCGCCGGTGGAGAAGTTAATGGCATGGGTGGTGGTGATGGGTGTGTGGCTAATGTAATGAGGTGAGGGTGATGATGGGCACCATGATAGTGAGATGCATCTTGCAGAGAAAATAAAACTCAGATTACTTTGTTCCTCTCTGTATTGTGGCCTCTCAATACTGTATCTTTCTTCTCTTTTTTTTTTTTCCGTCCCCTTCTCTGTTGTTAGGCCAGGGTTATATACTAGCTAATTAGGTTTTATCAAATTAATGCAATGCAATCCTGATTGATATGTTTTGATTATATTTTGCTTTAATTTGATTTGTATCTGATTATTACCTAATCCTGGTTTAATTTTGATTGCATTTAACTGATTTCATTCTGAATTGCATTTGATCTGTTATTTATTGTTGATTGCATTTAATTGATTTTATTCTTGATTGCATTTGATCTGTTATGTATTGTTGATTGCATTTATTGGGGTAAAATATGGTGTTCACAGTTGCCCCTCTTTACTTGTCTGTTACTAATTTATGAAAGTTGTGACTTTTGAATTGGTAAGGGACAAGTAAAGATAAGAACACATATTTTGCCCCAATGAAATGATGACTGCTAATGGACCTTAGATGCATGCGGTGTGTGTGCGTGAAAACTTGTGATTGATGCTGAAAATAAAATCGAGGCAGAAATGTAAATCGAGGCAAAAATGTAAATCGAGGCAGAAATGTAAATTGAGGCAAGAAATGTAAATCGAGGCAGAAATTTAAATTGAGGCAAGAATTGTAAATCGAGGCAAGAAATTTAAATCGAGGCAGAAATGTAAATCGAGGCAGAAATTTTAAATCGAGGCAAGAAATGTAAATCGAGGCAAGAAATGTAACTCGAGGCAAGAAATGTAAATCGAGGCAGAAATGTAAATCGAGGCAAGAAATTTAAATCGAGGCAGAAATTTAAATCGAGGCAGAAATTTAAATCGAGGCAGGAAATTTAAATCGAGGCAGGAAATTTAAATCGAGGCAGAAATTTTAAATCGAGGCAGAAATGTAAATCGAGGCAAGAAATTTAAATCGAGGCAGAAATTTTAAATCGAGGCAGAAATTTAAAGTTTGACGTTGAGAAGTTGAAAGTTGTGTGCTGGTTGAAAAAGTGTCCAGGTGTGATGAGATGCATGCGATGCATGATGATGCAATAGAAAACGTGTAGAAATAGTTTTTCATCAGGAGACAGGTTTTCCCCGTTATTTAAGTGATCTACGTGATTTCTCAAACCGTATCTCAAATTGCCCCAGTTTAGGGTGTCCGTCACATCGTTCCTTTAAGAAAACTTCAGCCTGACCCTAGTCGAGCATTGTTGCGGTGGCTTGGAGTGATGAGTTTGCCAGTTACTTTGACTATGGATCCAATTCTTCTGTGGTGATTGTCTTTGTCCACAGTTGTATCATTTCTTGCCTTCGTCAGCGTTTTTAGTCGTACAAGTTGGTACCCCCCTCTTGGATCTTGACACCTTGTTTGACTTACCGTCATTTAAATTTTGTCAGCAATTTTTCTTTTAGCCGCGCTTGAAAACAATATTATGATTACACATGCATGCAATGATGTAGGAAGAGAAAGAGAGAAAAGAAGAAAGATAAGAAGTGAAACTGGTTTTATTTATGGAATGTATATGGCTAAGGTACAATTTAGAGAACGAACAACATATGAAAATCTCATTTATTGAATAAAGGTTGCATTGGACTTGAATTTGTGTTTCAGGATCGTGACCCTTCGTTGCATGCCAACAGCCTTCGCTTTCCTCAAATTGCCCCAGTTCCGCTGTAAGATAGGTCGCTCTTTCGAGTTTTCAACCTATCCGTGAAGCACTTTGCCCTAACTTTTCCTAGACCGCCCTCTCGGGTTTTCAGTCTAGCGAGCTTTTTGTTCCTAATTTTTGCCTAGGTCGCCTTTTCAGGTTTTCAACCTAGCGGATTTATTATTATTATTATTATTATTATTATTATTATTATTTTTTAGGCAAAGTACTTTTTCACGACGTCTGAATTGACTGGCTTTGGGAGTACTTGCCCTTCCATATCTGTTAGGATCAAGGCTCCTCCCGAAAAGGTGTCTTTTACGATGTAGGGACCGTCATGTGTGGGTGCCCACTTTCCTCTGTTATCCTCTTGATTCGGGAATATTCTTTTCAAGACGAGATCACCGGGTTGGAATGTTCGAGGGCGAACATTTTTGTTATATGCTCGAGCTATCCTTTTCTGGTACAACTGTCCGTGACAGATTGCGTTCATTCGTTTCTCTTCTATTAGGTTCAATTGTTCATATCTTGCCTTGACCCATTCAGCCTCCTCCAAGTTTGTCTCTATTAGGACCCTCAGTGACGGAATCTCCACTTCGACAGGTGTCACTGCCTCCATCCCATACACCAGGGAGTAAGGTGTCGCTCCAGTTGAGGACCTAACTGATGTGCGATACGCGTGCAATGCGTATGGTAACATATCACTCCAGTCCTTGTAAGTGACCACCATCTTACCCAAGATCTTCTTGATGTTCTTGTTTGCTGCTTCAACCGCCCCGTTCATCTTAGGGCGGTAAGGAGATGAATTGTGATGCTTGACCTTGAACTTTTCGCAGAACCCCCTCATGTCCGCATTGTTGAAATTAGTGGCGTTGTCTGTGATGAGTCTTTCAGGCAACCCATATCTACAGATGATGTTATTTCTTAAGAACTTCACCACCACTTTGCTTGTCACATTGGCATAAGAGGCTGCTTCGACCCACTTGGTGAAGTAATCAATTGCCACTAGAATGAATCTGTGCCCATTTGAAGCTTTGGGATTGATTGGCCCTATGACATCCATGCCCCACATGGCGAATGGCCATGGTGATGACAAGGTGTGTAATGGCGTTGGCGGGGAGTGAATCTTATCAGAATAGATCTGGCACTTGTGACACTTCCTCACGAATTCCATGCTGTCCTTTTCCATTGTGAGCCAGTAGTACCCGTGTCTGAGGATTTGCCTGGAAAGCGTGTGTCCATTTGCGTGGGTCTCACAAATACCTTCGTGTACCTCTAAGATGATCAAGTTGGCCTCTGCCGCATCAACACACCTTAGCAGAACGCCATCATGGTTTCTTTTGTACAACATATCTCCTGAGAGGAAGAAAGACATCGACAACCGCCTGAGCGTCTTCTTGTCATTTTCAGTTGCCTCCATCGGGTATTCCCCTTTTTTAATGAACAGTTTAATATCATGAAACCATGGTTGGCCATCAGACTCTTCTTCGACATTGGAGCAGTACGCAGGTTCCTTTTCGATCAGCACTTGCAGAGGTCGAATGTCCATTTGTAAGTCAAGCTTAGTCATAACGGCTAATGTAGCCAATGCATCTGCGAACTGATTTTGTTCGCGAGGCAAATAATGGAAACTGATCTCTTTGAACTTTTCTCTGAGACCGGTGAGACATTGATAATATGATAACAACTGGTGCTCTTTGACTTTCCATTCTCCATTAACTTGACAAATGATGAGTGCTGAATCTCCATAGACCTCTAGATGTTGCACATCGAGAGCTATTGTAGCTTTCAAACCTGCTATGCAAGCCTCGTACTCGGCAGTGTTGTTGGTGCAATCAAAAGCCAGCTTGATAGCGATTGGGAATTGCCTCCCGTGTGGAGATATTAACACTGCCCCAATCCCATTGCCATGTGTATTAGCCGCTCCATCGAAGTACATTCTCCACATCACATCACCTTCCCCTTCGCCTTCATCCTCCTTTTCCGTGACAGCAACAAGGTTCTCATCCGGGAAATCAAACTCCATAGATTGATATTCTTCAAGTGGTTTTCAGCAAGGTGGTCAGCAATGACACTGCCTTTACAGCTTTCCGGGTTACATACTTTATATCAAATTCTGCCAATGCCACTTGCCATTTGGACATTCTCATCGAGATATGAGGGCTCTCGAAAATGTATATGAGAGGTCCATGCGCGAGATTAGCAGGTTGTGTAGTATAACATATACTCACGCAACCTTCTTGCTGTCCATACCAGTGCGCAACAGGTCTTCTCGATTGCCATATATCGGGACTCGCAATCGTTGAACTTCTTGCTCAGATAATACACTGCTTGTTCCTTTCTTCCCGACTCGTCATGCTGTCCCAAAACCGCACCCATGGAATCATGTAAAACCGTTAAGTATAGAATGAGGGGTTTCCCGGTGTTGGGGAACCAGGAGTGGTGGATTTGTCAAATAGTCTTTTATCTTCTCAAAGGCCTCTTGACACTTGTCAGTCCAGTGTAATGGATTGTCCTTCCTCAAAAGTTTGAATATTGGCTCACAGGTGTGCGTCATATTGGAAATGAACCTTGCAATGTAGTTTAGGCGACCCAGAAAGCTTCGAACTTCTTTTCTGACTTGGGGCTGACATCTCCTGGATAGCTTTAACTTTGTCCGGGTCGACTTCGATGCCTCTTCTGCTGACGATGATCCTAACAACTTTCCTGTGGATGCCCAAAAGTGCATTTGCCGGATTCAGGCGAAGCTTGTACATTCTGAGTTGTTCAAACAATTTCCTAAGGACCGCGACATGAATTTCTCCTTCTTGTGACTTCGCAACCATGTCATCCACATATACCTCCAACTCTTTATGAATCATATCATGGAAAAGAGTCACCATAGCCCGCTGGTAAGTTGCGCCTACATTTTTAATCCAAATGGCATGACACGATAGCAAACACCCCCATTGAGTGATAAAAGACGTTTTCTCCTTGTCCTCCTCTGCCATAAGGATTTGATTGTAACCAGAATACCCATCCATGAACGAGAAGCGATGACTTCTTGCAGTGTTGTCGACGAGACGTCGATGTGCGGCAAAGGAAAATTATCCTTCGGCTAGCTTTGTTTAGATCCCTGTAATCGACACACATTCTGACCTTTCCGTCCTTTTTGGGCACAAGTACGATGTTTGCCACCTATTGCGGTACGATGGAACTTCCAGAAAACCCGCATCAAATTGTCTCTTAACTTCATCTTTAATCTTGAGAGACATCTCTGGATTCATCCTTCGCAACTTTTGTCGCTTAGGCTCAACCCTCCATCAATGGATTTGTGGAGACGACTTCGGATCGAGACCAGGCATATCCTCATAAGACCAGGCAAAGACGTCCAAGTATTCTTGAATAACGCATCATCTCATCCCTTTCCGGATTGTCGACCATTTTTACTTCTCTTTGTTTTCGTCGCTCCCCAAGTTAATCATTCGACAACCTCATCGTGTGATTTATCCCCTTTTCCATTGAGTTTATTATTTTAGCGAATTGTGCATAATCAGGGTCTTCTTCTTGTTCAAGTTCATTTAAGTCCGTTGTAACACAATAGTCAATTAATGGATTTCGCGATTGTTCGTAATGAAAAGAGATCCCGTCGAAGAGAATCCCTGGAAGAAAGTAATAGATGAATAAAACGGAAAGCTAGAAATGGATGATCAAATAAAAGCATGTGTAATCATAATATTAATCAAAAGTACAAAGCCAAAGTATAAAACGTTCATTACTTAAAGAAAAGTAATCATTAAGGGGTTCAGATTCCCAATTGTTTAATGCATCTGGTTCTTGACTGGGGTAGATCTTCGAGGACCCCTGAGGTGCTTTGGATACGCTGACAACATCCTCTTCATCTCTTGCTGACACGACTTGAATGTTTCGTTGATGTGCGGAATCCTCTTTACTTGCAGCGATGGCTTTCCGCTTCCGTCGTACCCTAGCCAAGTTTTCCCGATTTTCAGGCAATGAAATTGGATGTTTAATCCCTTGCAGATGACTTCCCAGCCTCTTCTTCTTGAAACCTTCTTCTGCATTATCGAGGCTACATCTTTTACTTTTCTAGCTCAACAATTTCCAGGTTCTGCAAAGCGCTTTCTCGCGCATCTTCAGCACAGTCAATGTATGGATCATCACAAATTTGGCGAGCAGCATGGCTTCTTCCCTTTTATGTCACAATCCTCCCATTATCTATGTACTTCAGTCTTTGATGTACCGTAGATGGGACGCGCCAGCCTCGTAATCCAGGGCCTTCCTAGAATCATTGTGTAATCTGGCTCAATATCCATCACATCAAACATGGTGTTGAAGAGAGTTGGACCTATCTCCAATTGAAGCTGAATGTCACCCAAAAACTCTCGGCTGAACCGTCAAACGCCCTCGCAATTGTCCTTTAGGTTCGATCTTTGATGGGTCCACTGATAGTTGTTGCAGTGTGGAATAAGGAAGCACATTGAAAGCTGATCCAGAGTCAACCAATACCTTCGCCACGATGTAACTTGACACTTCAAAGTGATATGAAGTGCCTTCGAGCGTCCAGACTTGCCGGGAATATTTCAGCTTCTTTGAAGGCTATAGTATTTGCAACCTTAATTGCGCTCACGATCCCTTCTACCTTTTCTGGGTGATGTCTTTGGCACAAGGCCTCATCCAAGACCCTTTGAGTGCGCCGCGATGTGCTCAGATGTCATAATTAGGGAGAACAGTGAGATTCTCGCTGGTGTTCTCCTCAGTTGTTCCACCACATCATACTCACTTTGTTTCATAATTTGAGAATTCTCCTTGCTCCTCCTCTAATTTTCCTTCTCTTTCTCATCCTGTTTTGCTTGGGGAATCACTAGATTTCTGGAGTATAACACCTTCCACTCCGAGTGATCCCTGCGATGTCAGTCGTTTTCTTCACTACTTCTGCATCAAGTTCCCTGGCAGTTCCTAATCCTTCCTTCTGCATTTCATCGCTTCTGTTGCAAGATAAACCTACCACCTTATAAGTTGTACTGATTTGTGGACCGAGCCTGACTGGGCAATACGGTTGTTTCATACTTCCAAGGAACAGCGTGGTCGCTTATATAAGGAAGTGGGCTCCCTGTCTCAAAGCTATGAGTTCCTGTATGTGGAAAACCTTGTAGACCGGGGGTGTTGAGTTAATCATATAGATACTCTCTTCTTCTTTGATAGGCATCTCAAGCACCCCTAGTTTGATCATCTTTTGAATAAAGAGCCTGAGTGCGGGGCATTCTCAAGGTGATGTATGTTTTCATCACTTGAGCAACCGCAAAACAAGTCTCTATCCTTAGAGCATATGGTTTCTACCTTCTATGACCATCTCGTAGCCGGCTCTTCTTAAGGCTCCTACGACTTCCTTCATGGAGAAGCTGGTATTCCTTGACATTTTTTCTTTTCCTTCACTAATTGCATTTACTTGTCCTCCGCCATGAGGAGGAAATGGGTTGTTTTTTCCATTTGGTGTTTGGCTTTCTTCCAACTGGATGGCGCCAGTGTCGATTAACCGCCAAACAGCACTCCGAAAACCATAGCACTCGTCGATATTATGACCAGGGAAATCAGAATGGTATTCGCACGTCTTTATTGGACTATACCACCTGGGATACGGTGGTTCCTGTATTTTCCCTGGTATTGGTCTCATTAAATTATCTCTACACAAACATCTGAAAAGTTCACTCTTGCTCATGTGAAAATCTGGTAGTTGTCTGTTCTCCATCCTACGAGTATTGCCTGTGACATTTGTTCTCTGTTGGGTCGCTTGGGGTTGGCCTGTTGGTAATTTGGTTGTGGAGCTTGGTAAGGCCTTTGAGTGGTATTTGTGTTTGTTTGGGGATGAGTGGTATGGCTAGCTTGTGGAATGTAAGGTGCCTGGTGATGATAGGGCCCTTGTTGGGGTCTAGGATTTTGAGAGGATTGGTAAAAAGAGTAATGCTTGGGCTGTGTAGGGGGATTGTGGTATTGCGGGTGGATGTAGTTAACAACATTTTCCTTTTTCTTAACATGAGGCGTTTTTCTTGATTGAGAGTCGCTTGCGTCTCCTAGCTCAATTTTCCCGTCAAGGATGTTCATCTCAATCCTTTCCCCTATCTCGACAAGGTCAACGAACTCCTTGACGTGCGTCCCCAGCATGTTCCTGAAATAAGGCCCTTCTAATGTGCGGATGAAGTGGGAGCACATTTCCTGTTCTAGCATTGGTGGAACCACTCTAGCAGCCTGTGCGCGCCACCTTTGGGCATATTCTTTGAAGGACTCCCCATCCTTCTTCCTTAAGCTCTTCAACTGGTCTCTAGTGGGCGCAACATCCACATTAAACCTGTATTGGTTAGTGAAGGCCCACTAGATCTTCCAGCGCTTAATCATTGATCGATCAAGCCTCATATACCAATCCCACGCCGCTCCGACTAGACTTTCCGGGAAGAAACTAATCAGGAAATTCTCATCTCTGGACCACATGCCCATCTTAGTGCAGTACATTTTCAGATGCATTACTGGTTTGTGCTTCCATTGAACTTAATGAAGTCCGGCATTTGGAAATCCTTAGGGATCACCACATTAGGGGAGGCACATAGCTCCTCGATACCCATTGGTCCAAACATGTTAGGCTCCTTCAAGGTTTGCATCTGCTGGCGCACATTCTCTTCCAGTTCTTGCTTCAGCTTGACCTTTTCCATCTCAAATCTAGCTTCATACTCAAATCCAGGAGGTGGTTCAACTTGTCTGGATTGGATCAAGTCTTCAATCTGCTTTGCTTGCTCCATTATCATGGCTTTCAATGCCTCAACTTCCGGGTTCTTGGGCTCTGGTGGGTTCATGGTCTTCTCTGGTTCGTTTCCGGCTTCGGGATCTACTTGTTTCTCCTTTTTACCACAGTTCTGGATCGTAGTTCGTAAGGCTCTCTATTAGGGTCAGACGAAGTTAACTTTGAAGGCGCAATGGTGACAAAACCTGCAAACACCGGGGTTAAGATGCAGTAATAAAAGAAATGCTTAATAGTGAGGAGTGATATCACAAAGTATATCCTTGTCAGAGAGCTTTTCGTTCATAAGACAAGTCTTTTGATGGACGTTTGTACAAGGGTAGTCCATACACTAGCAATACGACACTTGATACATGTCCGCGTTCCACACAAAGTAGCTTCATTGAAATATAGGAATCATACTCATTTTATTAATGAAAATATCTCAGTACATATGATTTTTCGGATAAACAATTACATCAGAGGTTCTTTTCTTTTTGAACTGTTTTACAAGATTCCTAGTTACATCCATGAAACTATTCACTTCTTCTGGGAGGCGCAACTTGAGACTTTGACTAATTTCTTGTTCAGCCTTCTCAAAGTGGTAAGCCAGTTTCGTGGCATGATGATCTAGTTGTTTGGTGAACTCTGCACGCTCTTCCTCCAGTCCCACAG
The DNA here is from genome assembly GCA_013621005.1 of Aeschynomene evenia. Taxonomy (NCBI): domain Eukaryota; kingdom Viridiplantae; phylum Streptophyta; class Magnoliopsida; order Fabales; family Fabaceae; genus Aeschynomene; species Aeschynomene evenia. The sequence continues at coordinate 3,296 of RYYW01000229.1, read as the reverse complement.
CCTTCATAGCCCAATCCACTGCTTGTTTTTTCCAGAACCTTCCCGCTTTCTCTGTGTGATGCAGTTGGTCTTGACACTGTTCAAAATTAGCCCATTCATGTTCACGTTCCACTGCCATTTGTGCCAAAGTGTTGGACAACTCTCCAACCTTATGCTCTAGTTCAACCTTTTCGCGGTATTGGTCATATAGGCTAGCCTCCATTTCCTCCCTCTGTCGTTTTTCTTGCCCAAACCTTGCCTTTAGCTCCTCTCCTTTTCCAGAGCTCTTCTCAATTGCTCTTCACGATTGGCTTTCTTTTCTAACTTCTCATGATCTTTCTTCATGACCATCCTCAACTGACTGGTGCTCATTTTCAGCCCTTCGTTTTCCTTCTTCAGCTGCCCAAGCCTTTGCAAAGAATCTGTTTTTCTTTCGTACACTTCTGGACTTCTTGTTCAAGCCGTTTAAACCTCAGCTCATTGCTCACCGGGGTATCTGCAATCTCGTCCTTCAAGTGTTCAATCACCCTTGTCTTTTTTCACACAGGTCTTTGGCAATAATTAGTTCCATTTTCATTGCATCCTTCTGTTTCTCCAAGAGTTCCATCTGAGCCTTCATGATCTCTATCTGTTCAGCCAATCGTTCATTATCCCTCTCACCACGCCCAGCATTAGGTGCCTCTTGATATACTCTCCTCGCTGCTCTCCATGCAGTGTGCTCAGCAGTGGTGATAACCAACGGTTTTCCCAACTCATTTCTACCGGCCATGTGAACATCCTTCCATGCTTCTTGAATACTCCCCGACAACTTGTCTGTGTTGTCCCCCTCATTATACCAAAACTGGAGTCCTCCCAACTGCTCTTCTCGCGGCTTCCTTTGTGTCCAACATAATTGTTTGAGTACCAACGCTGGTGTATATGCTATGCAACCCCTCGGTCCCATAAGCGGCACATTAGGGAACTTTCCACACTTGTAGATAATCTCTCCTCTGTCCCGCCCATACCACGGGCACACCCACTTGAATGACCTGTCGTTCACATTGTCGAACTTTTCTTTCCATTGCTGCACTTCAAGAACCTTGGTTGGGATGAGATGAAAACTTCTTAGCGGATCAGAGGTGTTCTTGAGGTGGTTTCCTGAATGCATGTGAGTTACGATCCATACGTACAAGAGATGCAAGCAACATCTGAGCTTCCCTTTTTGTTTCTGATGGCAAAAACTCAGAGTGAGAAAGGTTTCTGCCAATATTGCCGGCACAGGGTTTCTCTTTTATGCTCCACAGCGTAGAAAACATCCATTGCAGCTTGATCTATGATGTTCGGAGCAGAGGGGAACAACACAAGGCCAAAGATGCCTAGTGCTAGCACCCTCGCAAAAATGATCCATTCTTCTTGGCGTGCCAAATCTTCTAAGTGGGCCTCAATGAAAGTACCAGTAACCCCTTTTGAATCTGCGTGCCCTGCTAACCTGACCCGGGCCGTCGGAACTCCTAGTAACTCTCCGAACTGCTCAGCTACTTTGGTGACCGATGCATGATAGTCAATGTGTGAGTATACCAAGGTGTTTTTGTTACGGGCCACTTCAACATGCATGCATACTCTTCAATGGTTGGAGTAATGTCAATGTTGGTAGTTCGAAGCACCGGAGGGTTGGGCTCCAGTATCCGCGAGAGCAGTGAGAACGGAAGGTTGGACTGATATAGACAGTAAATCCAGTGTTGACCCGTATTTTCTGGCGAAGGCTCTCCTGTTGTCTTGAGGCAAGAGAAGACTCAACTGATGCAGCTTCTGTAACGGGCTAGGGTTTGCCGTCACATGGAAACCCTTCTTGGCGATATTGCTAGTGTGGTCTACCCCTTCCATTAATAATGTGATATCACTCCTGCACTATTAGTAGATCATTTAAACTGAATAAACTAATAGCGCAATAATAAAAATGGATGCAATATGCATGAGATGCATGGTATGACAGAAAAAGGAAAGAACGCTCCTTTGTGTCCTAAGATAAGGTAGAGCCTATGGTTTGGTAAGACTAAAGGTCACCCTACTTTGGCGGTATACTAGGGTTACATTAGTGACGGGTTGGATCTAGACTCCTAATCATGGTCCCCAAGTTGCCTTTATCGAAGAGATAAAGTCCCGAATCTATGAAATTAACCACAGGGACATGTGATGTCACAAGATAGCAATCCATAGTTCGGTAACAACTTGAGCGGTGAGTCATCGACTGTCAGGGAAGCTTAAGCCTCACAAGGTCAACGATGAAACACCTTCTAGCCCTATGGGTTTCTTAGGCTCGGGTATAGAGCCGTGTCTGTGATGGTGCTCAGTGTGTGAGGAGCTTTTGCACTTGAACCCAAACAACACTTCCCCACGTAATAAGTAAAGCACATGAATAAAATAAATAAATAAATAAATAAGATTAGTGAAAAGGGGAAATTAAATATTATTAAAATTATAAATATTTGCATAATTAACTCTAATAGGCTTGACTCTAGCTTCCCCAGTGGAGTCGCCAAACTCACAACGTCCCCGAGGGGTGCCGTGACTAAAAATGGAGTGAAATGGAGTCGCCCCAATTTTAATTATGGAAAAATTGGAAAACCTTTATTTTGTGAAAACTGGTCTTTTTAGAGATTAGGTTCGGGAGTCGAATTATGATTAGGGAAGGGTGAGAATTTAATCTCACTGCACCCCTAATACATCCGTATAAATACGGTTACCCTAGAGCAAATTATGCAAATATATTTATAATTTAATAACATTTAATTTCCCCTTAAAATATTAAAAAAACACATAAAAAAAAAAAAGAAACAAAATGATTTAAAAATTAATTTTGGGTTGACAGGTTGTAGCCTGCGCCGACGTATCCTCTGGTGCAATGAGGAACTCAAACCCACGTCGTTCTTGTAGAAAATGCTTGTGTGTTGTGTGTTTTTAGAAAAGTTGGTACAGGACGATGTGAATCGCACAAGCACCAATTTTTCGAGGATGATTATCTCATACAACGAAATTGTAAAAAAAGATTTTTTGTGTGATTTTGTTTTGATGTTAATTGAAAGAGAATAAATTGTTTTTTTGATTTAAAAGGAAATAATTATTATTTTAAGAAAAAGATATTTTTAGGGTACAGGACGATGTGATTCGCACAAGCACCCTACAATCTATTATCCCGAGGATGATTATCTCATACAACGAAATAATAAATTGTAGAAAGGGACTTAAATGTTTGATTAAAGAATAGAGAAAGCACAAGTACCCCACAATTTATATCCCGAGGATGATTATCTCATACAACGAAATAATAAATTGTAGAA